>JAIUZE010049550.1:0-146752 GCA_022085475.1 Heliosperma pusillum
ACTTGAAGACAAATCCCCGACCCGAGTCCCGCGACGGGTCATCAGTCAAATCGGGGCTGACTAGATCTTAGTTTGACCAAACCCTTTGGATCAAACCGGCTAGAAGCAGAGTCTTTATCACATAGACATAAAATCAACATATTCATTACATGTTATTTTATTACTACTTCTAACATGTGAATTATCATATTATACCCAAAAACCCGTTTGACTAAAAGAAGATTAAATTAAACTACGGTCTCGTCTTATAATTTCTAACATGTTAGAAATAATAATTTAATGAAAAACCTTTTTAATTAAATATTTTACTTATTAATATTTCTCGCTTGCTAATTATTACAAAACGCGATAACAATGACGATAACTCAAAAACCGTCACAAGTCCCAAAGTGGGACCCACGGGCTGAGTTGGACCGGACCCACATGGGCCTGATTTGGGCCTCACGGCCTGATTTGGGCTCAATGGGCTGTTTTGCCTAAAATTTCTAAAACCGTTTTCCAATATTTCCCGCATGCTTTAACATATTTAAAACCCGTCAAAACAACAACCAATCAATCACACATCGACACAACCCAAAGACCAAAACCCGGACCCACCATGGACCAACCCAGACCGGGTCTGAACCGGCCTGGACCGGTCTGGTTGGTCCGGTTCTTGCCCTCTCCACGGTTCACCCAACAAACAACAACAAATTTATTCTAACATGTTTTAAATTATCAAACACCCATTTTAACAACCAACATACAAAAATCATTATTATGAATAATCATCCAAATTCATCAAGAACACTAAAACAACATAAAAATTCCTAACAACATAAAAATCATCAAGAACAATAAGACAACATAAAAAATCATAACTTATTAAAAATCATCAAAATTCCTCAAGAACACTAAACTTGTTAAAATTTCCTAAACAACATAAGAATCATAACTTTATGGAAAATCATAAAAATTCATAAAACACAATAAGAACCATTACTTATCATATTACTAACAAAAATCCATAAATCATAAAAAGATGAACCAAAAATAAAGATGAACCAAAATCAAAAGAAACAAAACTTAAAGCTAAGTTACTAACTAAAATCATACCTAACCATAACATGAACAAAACTAAAACCTATGTGACATTAATTCGTCGAGTAAAACGGAATTGTTACCTTAGCTAGCCAAAATCACTTAGCACCAAAATATAAGAAGTATATAAATAAGAAAACCCTTCTACTAATCTTCACCCAATATATACGAGTCTCCAAACTCGTCTTCAAAATCTTCCCCTATAAGAATTGACAAGAAAAACATTATTAGAACATAAAACTAAATTTCTCATAATTAAAGTGTTGAAAACGATCTTGACGGAATTGAAATTAAACCGTACGTGAAGATGGAGAGCGAAGAGGAGAGTCTAGAAATATAAGATAGGAAGGATTTAATTAAGAAATGAATATTTTATGAAGGTTTTGCTCAAGAACGATGAAGAACAAATGATGAACGACGAAGAACACGAAGAACGATTAAAGAAAGCGATATTTTGATCTTATTTTGATTTGTTGTAAAGTGAAAAGTTGTTTGTGAGTAAGGGAGGGTGTGTGTGTGCCGTGTGTTTATAGGCAATTAAGGACGTCGATTTTTGAAATTGTTGTTACGTAATTGACTCACGTTTAATAATTATTTTACGGTAAACGATTAAATATAATTAACGATAAAGTTAATTATAACAAATATCTAGATATTATGATTATTGTATCAAAAGTAATGAAAATATCAAGGCTATTAGAGGGGAAAAGGAACCGTGTGGTATGGTGACTTCCGGGTCTGATTTCGAGCGTTTTGCGTAATTTTCGTTAACTGATCGATAAAGTAGAAAAATATCTAGATATTATTATTAGTTTATTCAAAACAAATAAAATATCTAGTTGTGAGTGGAAAACGATGACATAAACGTGTGACTCATGCCCAAGTCGAGTTTCGATTTTGTTGCGCGCATTACGATGCGTCGGGAATAGTTAAATGACGTTCGATTAAAAAACCGTAAAAGTTATTCTTTAAATTCCGAATAAATTCAAAATAATTATATTAAATTATGATAAATCATAATAAATCTTAATAAAAATAAATTAAAAATATTATTTTTTTTAATAAAATTTCGGTCTTCAAACTTACAAGGCGAGTCGGGAAAAGTCAACGAAAGTCAAAGTCGACTTAAAAGTCAAGAAAAGTCAAAGATGACTTAAAAGTCAAGAAAAGTTTATGACGACTTAAAAGTCAAGAAAAGTCAATGACGACATTAAAAAGTCAAGAAAAAGTCAAAGACGACTTAAAAGTCAAGAACAGTCAAAGATGACTAAAAACGGGATTTTCATGAAATCTCTCAGAAATTCCAAATACGAACTCGGAATTTCAAAATACGACTCGTAACAATAAATTCTACTTTAAAACTCAAGTTTTGCTGAAAAGTATTCGTAAGATATTTTACTAGAAAAATTGGGTACTTTTTCGGGTTGTTACAATCACCCCTCCTTTTAAAAAGTTTCGTCCTCGAAACTTATAAGAAGGAACGTAACATATATGTAGGTCTATTTCAAAACTGTTAAAAATATATTTGTAATAAAATACGGGGTCTTATCTACGGAACGGCAGGTTCTCGTCAGCAGTCACGAATATCGGTAGAAGGAACGGCATCTTCGAACGGTTAAATCGAATAGGAAGAGGACAGAAAGAAGGAAATTTACCTCACGCAAAGAGCTCGGGATATTTAGCTAACATTTTAGCTTCGGGTTCCCAAGTTTCTGATTCGACGTTTCCACAACGCCAAAGGATACGGACTAAAGGCACCACCTTGTTTCGGAGTTGTTTGTTAGCCCTTTCAAGTATACGAATCTGCCTTTCTTCCAAAGCCAAATTAGGTTCCAAGTCCAACACTTCTTCTTGAATAATATGACTCGGATCACTGATATACTTCTTCAATTGCGAAACATGGAACACATCATGAACTTTACTCAAGTTCGGAGGTAATTCCAAACGATAAGCAACAGGACCAACTCTTTTAAGCACTCGAACCGGTCCAATATATTTAGGACTCAACTTTCCTTTCACTCCAAACCGTTTCACTCCTTTCATTGGTGACACTTTAAGGAATACCTGATCATCAACATCAAACTCAAGTGGTCGACGACGAACATCGGCATAAGATTTCTGTCTATCTTGCGCGGCCTTCATTCGTTCTCGAATGACTTGAACTTGATCAATCGTTTCAGTAACTATGTCGGGACTCAACATATGATCATCCTGAACTTGATCCCAACAAACCGGACTACGGCACTTCCTACCGTATAAAGCCTCGTATGGTGACATCTTGATAGAAGCCTGATAACTGTTGTTATAAGAAAATTCCACCAAAGGCAAACTCTTCTCCCAAGAAGCATGAAAGTCCAAAGCACAAGCCCGAAGAAGGTCTTCTAAAGTTTGAATCGTTCTCTCAGTTTGACCATCAGTCGCGGCATGAAAAGCTGTGCTCATCAATAATTTACTACCCATGGCTTCTTGTAAGGCTGTCCAGAACCGGGAACTGAATCTCGGATCACGATCTGAAACTATACTTTTAGGAACTCCATGGTAGCGCACTATCTCATCCACATACGCACGGGCTAAGACATCTATCCTCCAAGTTTCATTGATAGGCACGAATCTGGCACACTTGGTTAGACGGTCTACAATAACCCAGATGGCATTCTTTCCACTAGAAGTTCTAGGTAAAGCCATCACAAAGTCCATAGAAATAGACTCCCATTTCCACAGAGGAATCTCCAAAGGTTGCAGCAAACCTCCGGGTCCTTGATGATCAATCTTCACCTTCTGACAAGTAAGACATCGACTAACATACTCCTTCACTTCAATCTTCATCCTAGGCCACCAGAATTGTGGTCTCAAATCTTTATACATTTTGTCACCACCAGGATGAATAGAATAAGGAGAAAGGTGAGCTTCCTCAAGTATTCTCTTCCTCAACTCGGCACTTCTCGGAACAAATATTCTACCATGATATCGAAGGTAGCCATCATTATCCACCACACAATCTTTAGCTTGCCCAAGTAATATCTTTGCTCGAATGGCGATAAAAGTAGCATCCTCCGGCAAACAAGAGCGAATCTCTCGATAAAAATCAGTTCCGCAGTCAAAGCACCAAGATAATCAAATCCTTTCCCAACGAACTGTATCTGAAGCTTCTGAAATTCGGTTACTATTTCATCGGGTAAAGTACCTAGAGCATTTAATGAATGACTAGTCTTCCTACTCAAAGCATCTGCCACAACATTTGCTTTTCCCTCGTGATAAATCAACTCAGCATCATAATCATTCACCAACTCTACCCATCTTCTCTGCCTCATGTTCAACTCTTTCTGAGTAAAAATGCACCTCAAGCTTTTATGATCGGTATAGATTCGACAATGAACTCCAATAAGATAGTGTCTCCAAGTTTTCAATGCATGCACCACAGCTGCTAACTCAAGATCATGAGTCGGGTAGTTCACTTCATGAACCTTGAGTTGTCGAGAAGCATATGCAATGACTTTTCTATTCTGCATTAAGACACATCCCAAACCATGCTTAGAAGCATCACAATAGACATCATAATCAGCCTCATCATCTGGTAAAGTCAACACCGGCGCGGTAGTCAATCTCTTCTTTAATTCTAAGAAGGAAATTTCACATTCATCGGTCCAGATATACTTTGCTTCCTTCTTTAGCAATTGAGTCATCGGTCTTGCTAATTTGGAGAAATCTTTCACAAACCGACGATAATAACCCGCTAAACCAAGGAAACTCCGAATCTCGGACACATTTTTTGGACTTTTCCAATCCACAACTGCCTCAATTTTTGCTGGATCGACCATAACACCGTCTTTTGAAATTACATGACCAAGGAAAGATACCTCAGGCAACCAGAATTCACACTTGGAGAACTTAGCATACCACTTTTGGCGTCGAAGAACACCCAAAATGTTTCGAAGGTGATCGGCATGTTCTTCTTTAGACTTTGAAAAGATCAAAATGTCATCAATAAATACCACCACACATTTTCGAGGTACTCCCGGAAGGTACGATTCATCTGATCCATGAATATAGCGGGAGCGTTAGTCAAACCGAATGGCATCACATTGAATTCGAAATGACCATACCTCGAGCTGAAAGCAGTATTCGGAATATCTGCTTCCCGAACGGGAATCTGATGATAACCCGATCTAAGATCAATTTTAGAGAAAGTAGAAGCACCCCGTAACTGGTCAAAAAGATCATTGATACGAGGAAGAGGATATTTGTGTTTGATTGTGACACGGTTTAATTCACGATTAATCGATGCACATCTCATAGAACCGTCTTTCTTCTTGGACAAATAGTACGGGGCACCCCAAGGAGGAAGCATAGGCCGTAATAAAGCTTTCTCAATCAAGTTCCTCAAGTTGGATTCTCAACTCTTTCAACTCAGAAGGCGCCAGACGATAAGGAGCTTTGGCAATTGGTCCAGTTCCAGGAACTAGATCAATCGAGAATTCAACATCTCTTTCAGAAGGAATCCCGGGTAATTCCTCGGGAAATACATCGGGAAATTCTCGAACAATAGGAACATTCTTCAAAGAAGGAAGAGAAGAAGCAGAAGTAGTCACTACACATAGAAATGCTTGATGACCCTTCTTTAAAACATTCAACATTTTCATAGCCGAAATTAACTTCACACTAGCTTGTTTTCTAACTCCTTGATAAGAAACACGAGCACCCAAAGGACTTTTAAGAATAATTTTCTGGTCACGGCATTCAAATCGAGCATAATAAGTAGATAACCAATCCAGGCCCAGAATAATATCAAACTCTTCAAGAGGAAATCGTAGAAGATTAGCCGGAAAAATAGATCCATTTATGGATATTGGAATGTCGGAATGAAGATAAGAACATGAAAATACATCTCCGGACGGTAAAGAAATAGGAGTAGTTTCTCCGACTGAAGCTTTGAGCGGTAACTTATCGGATAGTCTCATTGAAATAAAAGATAAGGAAGCTCCCGTATCAAACAAAATTAAACACGGAAACTCATAAATTGAGAACATACCCGTCACGATGTCTGGCTGAGCATCAGCCTCAGCACGGCTCATAATAAAAATCCGACCCTTAGGTCGCCCAGAAATAAGCGGTGTAGAAGCCGTCTTCTTCCTCTCAGGACATTCATTAAACCTGTGCCCCGGTTTTTGACAATTGAAGCATACAAGTGGTTTGTTGAAGCAACCAACACCCGGATGAATAGGCATCTTGCACCGAAAGCATGTACGATCCTTAAGATCGTTGTTGTTGCTCGGCACAAATGAACGATTACCTCCAGTTGCTTGTCCCCGCTGAAAGTTTCTCCTCTTGTTTGGAAAAGAAGGAGAAAAGGAAGGTCGGGAAGTAGGATATAGAGGTCTCTTGCCAAAGGCATTAGGAGCTACAAACGAAGTACGGGCCTCTTCGGCAATCTCCCGAATAGAACTCTCCGCCCATAAAGCATCATTGTAAATCGAGACAAAAGAAGTAGAACTCCTACTTATCTTCCCCTTCACCTGAGGAGATAGCTTTCCTAAGTAAAAGAAAGCTTTGTCCTCCTCCCTAGAAACAAGTCGAGTGGCATAATGAGCCAACTCATTAAACTTGCTGGTGAACTCTTGAACCGAAAGAATCCCCTGTTTAAAATCAATGAACTCTTTCAACTTCTGTTGCCTTAATTCATCCGGATAAAACCTCGTCTTCAATAGTTCCCGGAAACGAGTCCACCCGAAATTAGGCTCCAACTTCGCAGTAGGACCAGAAAGAGTCCACCACTGATCCGCTTCCCTCACTAAGAAGTGAGAAGCAAGACGGACCTTATCCTCTTCAAGGACATCATACAAAGCAAAACTCTTCTCCATTTCCCGTAACAACTCAGAAAGTTTGACGGGATCAACTTCGCCATCGTAGGTTTTGGCTTGGCTCCTCGATAGCTGTGAAGCAACCCACGTACAACTCCCGTGTCTCTCACGGTCAGGAATAGGAGTAGGAATCGGATTTGCCTGCTGGTTTTGCTGGGTTTGCTGGTTTTGGATAATAACGGTAAGAGCTGCTAAAATAGCGTTGTCAATCCTCGGAGGCATCTTTGCAAAATAAAACACAGATTAGTACTTATCATTTAGCAAGAACAAAGAGACTACAACATAAATCCTAATCTACCCATCTTACCCTTCTATCTCACGGTTTATTATTTTATTAAGGTCAAGTTATTTATTCAAGGGTACACAAACGTGCGTCGGGAGCAAAATAGCTCTGATACCAACTGTGACACCCTCAAATTTGCGGAAAGAAAAAAAAAATTATTTAAATACATAAGAGATAATAAAACATAACGAAGGTGTCATAAAATAAAAAGGGTCATTACAAAACGGAAATAATATTCTACAAAAGAAATATACAAGACGGGAGACATATCTCCCGTATAAATACGGAAATAAAAGAGTGTATAATAATATACAAACTATGAACCGAATATAGGTCCAAGGTAAATACTTCGCTCGCTAGCTCGTCCATGTACCCCAAATATGCAACACCACCTGTTCGACCGCATTAAATATAAACACGGAAGCCACAGTCAGTGGGGAGTAACTCCGAGTTCTCCCAGCCACGAAATGTCGAGTTTAATGAAACATGAAAACATAAAAGCAATGTATATATAAAATACAAAACCTTAACATATATGATATGCTTTTCATGTTATGAAACAGATAACTAACATATAACCTATCATATGAAAGCTATCATGTGAATCCGGTAATAAAATATAACCCGAGGTAGGGAAGCTGGTATGCTGGCTCAGCGGTTACCACGTAACATGGCCCTGATACTCTCAAACCCTAATCAACACTTAATCATGTGAATCAGTTAAAAATCGGTAATCCAAACTCTATCAATCCTAGCCGGCTTGCATCTCACCTTCTAGAACGCATAGAATCATACAAACATGAAAGACCAATACTTCTACAAACAGGCATAAGTTCTTAGCACAGTCAATAGAAGACTTCTGTAACTCGAGGCTATACCACAAGGTAGGAAAACATCCTAGTCCTAGACTGATCAGACCTAGCGACAACAGCTATTCCATTCCCCGTCCCATGACATAACCGTCTATGAGAAACTCTACTAGGCGACCCCCCTAAGCAGAGATGGCTAGTACTTAAGCTGGCTCCCTTCCCAAAGCGGAACTCTTAGGATGCCATGCCCCGACTTGGAGATAAGCCCCCCCGGCCGTGACACAAAAGCTATCAACAAGTGAACATATACTCGTTAAAGACAGTAAAGCCTATCAATGTCATGGTCCAAGCTACTCATTTAGAATTAGAATGGTCAAGACGCCATATACTCAGAATTCTCTATGGGTACTTAGTCAACACGACATATATCATACAATCAAACAGTCACGGGAAAACTTCCTATCATGTGACTAATTGCATATAAATCATAATCAAATATCATATCGCCTCATATTACTAAGGCTAATTCATTAATTAAATACAACCTTACTTGAAGACAAATCCCCGACCCGAGTTCCGCGACGGGTCATCAGTCAAAACGGGGGGGGGGGCTACTGATAGTTAGTTGACCAAACCCGTTGGATCAAACCGGCTAGAAACAGAGTCTTTATCACATAGACATAAAATCAAAATATTCATTACATGTTATTTTAATAAAGCTTCTAACATGTGAATTATTAAATCTTACGTAAAACCCCGCTTGACTTAAAGGATATCAAAAAAAACTACGATCTCGTCTTATAATTTCTAACATGTGAGAAATAATAATTTTATGAAAAACCTTTTTAATTAAATATTTTACTTATTAATATTTCACACTTGCTAAATATTACAAAACACGATAAAAATGACGATAACTCAAAAACCGTCACAAGTCCCAAAGTGGGACCCACGGCTGAGTTGGGCCGGACCCCACATGGGCCTGGACTGGGCCCACGGGCCTAAATGGGCTGTTTTGGCAGATTTTACACTTTTTACAAAAACCGTTTCTTAATTATTTCCCGCATGCTTAACATAATTAAAACCCGTCAAAACAACCACATAACAATAAAACATCGACACAACCCAAAGACCAAAACCCGGACTCACCATGAACCAGCCCAGACCAGGTCTGAACCGGCCTGGACCGGCTGGGTTGGTCCGGTTCACCACCACCACCAATTCCGGCCACCACCACAACAACCACCCTAAATTCCAAATAAATTCTAACATGTTTTTAATTAACAACATCCATTTTTAAACAATCAAAACAACCATCCATCATACAAAAATCATGATTATGAAGAATCATCCAAATTCATCAAGAATAACCAACATGTTAATAAATTCATAAAACACCATAATAACCACTAATTAACATGTTACTAACTAAAAATCATAAAATCATAATAATATGAACAAAAACTAAAGATGAACCAAAACTAAAGAAAACAAAAGCTAATAAAAGCTATGTAACATATATCCGTCGAGTAACTCGGAATCGTTACCTTAGCTAGAAAAACCAATTAGCATCAAAATAAGAAGTATAAACCAAGAAACCCTCCTACTAATCTTCACCCAAAATATACGAGTCTCCAAACTCGTCTTCAAAATCTTCCCCTATAAAAAAAATAACAAGAAAACATTATTAGAACAAAAATATGATTTTCCATAATTAAAGTGTTGAAAACGATTTTGTCGGAATTGAAATAAAACTGTACGTGAAGATGGGGAGCGAAGAGGAGAGTCTAGAAATATAAGTTAGGACGGATTTAATTAAGAAATGAAGATTTTATGAAGGTTTTGCTCAAGAACGATGATGAACAATTGAAGAACACGAAGAAAAGAACGATTAAAAAAGTGAGTATTTTGATCTTTATTGATTTATGTAAAATGAAAGTTGTTTGTGAGTAATGTGGTGTGTGGTGCGTGATGTAATTATATGCAAAAAGGGATGTCGGGTTTTGAAATTGTTGTTACGTAATTGACTCGCGTTTAATAATTATTTTACGGTAAACGATTAAAGATAATTAACGATAAAGTTAATTAAACTAAATATCAAGATATTATGATATTGAAATGAAAAATAATGAAAATATCAAGCCCTATTAGAGGGTGGATGAGCCGTGTGGTCTTGTGCTAGACGGGTCAGTTTTGTAAACGATTTGCGTAATTTCCGTTAACTGATCGATAAAGTGAAATAATATCTAGATATTATAATATTATAATCAAAAGTAATGAAATATCAAGGTCTAAGAGAGGAGAGAAAAGGAGAGGAGAGCCGTGTGGGTTAGGGCTTGTCGGGTCTGATTTTTCTCGATTTGCGTAATCTCTGTTGACGGATCGATAAAGTAACAAATATCTAAGATATTTGTATTAGTTTAATCGAAAGAATTAAAATATCTCAAGTGAGTGGAAAACGATGACACGGGCGCGTGACTCATGCCAAAGTCGAGTTTCGAATTTGTTACGGGATTTACGATGAGTCGGGAATAGTTAAATGATGCCCGAGTTTAAACCGTAAAAGTTATTCTTTAAATTCCGAATAAATTCAAAATAATTATATTAAATTATGATAAATCTTAATAAATCTAAATAAAAATAAATCAAAAATATTAGTTTTTTTAAATAAAATTTCGGTCTTCAAACTTATGAGGCGAGTCGGGAAAAAGTCAACGGAAGTCAAAGTTGACTGAAAAGCCGAGAAAAGTCAAAGATGACTTAAAAGTCAAGAAAAGTTTAGGACGACTTAAAAGTCAAGAAAAGTCGATGAACGACTTTTAAAGTCAAGGAAAGTCAAAGACGACTTAAAAGTCCAAGAAAAGTCAAAGATGATAAAACGGTCTTTCATGAAATCTCTCAGAAATTCCAAATACGAACGCGGAATTTCAAAATACGACTCGGAACACAAATTTCTATTTTAAAACCTTAAGTCTACTGAAAAGTGTTAGTAAATATTTTTACTAGAAAAATTGGGTACTTTTCGGGTTGTTACATCTACCATGTCACTGTCCGACAGAGTGTCATACAGTCAGTCTATGTAAACGACCAGTCATCTCCATGACCCCATGGTGCTGAACCAACCATCGATCGACTTACAATCTAGTCATTTCGAGACGTCACCTCATTGAGTGACTAGGGACAAAATATTAAGTTCGCCTACTATTCCACTTGAATAGGTCCAACAAACTATTCCGGAAACAAAGTATTAAATTTGGAGTCAAACGTAAATAAAAGAGTTTAAAATAAAACTCGAACAATGAATGTCATTATCATATATGAAATAATAATACAACATTCAATTATTACATATTACATAATCTAAAGGAATTCTGGCACACGTCTCAATCCCATTGTGACGACATGACCATCATGCTTAGCCTTTGATAAAGGCTTGGTTAAAGGATCAGCAATGGTGTCATCTGTCCCAACCTTACAAATGTCAATTTCCTTTCTGTCCACGTAATCTCTAATTACATGATATTTCCTAAGTACATGTCTAGACTTGTTAATAGACTTGGGCTCTTTTGCCTGAAAAATAGCCCCACTGTTATCACAATAAATTGTGATAGGATCTTTGGCAGTAGGGACTACTGTTAGTCCTTCCAAAAATTGCCGAATCCACACAGCTTCCTTTGCAGCTTCAGACGCTGCAAGGTACTCTGCTTCTGTTGTAGAATCCGATGTAACGCTTTGCTTGAAACTCTTTCAGCAAACAACTTCTCCATTCATCATATAAACGTAGCCGGATTGGGATTTCATATCATCCCTATCTGTTTGGAAACTGGCATCTGTGTAACCCTTTACACGTAACTCAGTCTCGCCTCCAAACACTAAGAACGAATCCTTGGTCCTTCTTAAGTACTTAAGGATGTTCTTTACGGCTATCCAGTGACTCTCACCTTGATTTTCTTGGTAACGACTTGTCATGCTCAAAGCATATGCAACGTCGGGACGAGTGCACATCATAGCATACATGATTGATCCAACATCTGATGCGTAAGGGATCAATTTCATGCGTTCAATCTCCTCGGGTTTCGTAGGCCACTCTGACTTGCTCAAAGTGATCCCACTTCCCATCGGAATAAAGCCTCTCTTAGAGTCTTTCATGTTGACCCGATCAAGAATCTTATCAATATAAGTCTCTTGACTTAATGCTAGTATCCTTTTAGATCTATCCCTATAGATCCGGATACCTAAGATGCGCTGGGCCTCTCCTACAGTCTTTCATTTGAAAGGTATTCCTAGCCACTCTCTACAGAAGTGCAGCATTGGAAATATCATTCCCAATGGTAGTAGTATGTCATCTACATTTACAAGACTAGAAAAGGTACATTCCTCCCACAAAACTCATGTATAAAACACGGTTCCTCGGACACTTCGAGTGAATGAAAACCATTTTGTTTAATTACATGATCGACGCTTGATTCCAAATCTGGATGATTGCTTAAGACCATAGAATGGATCTCTTAAGTTGCTACCTTCTTTAGGTTTGTTGATGGAGCCACAAAACCCGTAGGTTGTCATGTGTACACTTCCTTTCTAGAATCCATTCAAGAAGGCGGTTTTGACAGGCATTGCCAACTCTCATAATTTTATGGAAATGCGGCAACAGCTTAAGATATCTTATGGATCGAAGCTATGGCGGGGGGGGGACTGGGGCGAAGGTTTCGTCATTAGGAATGAAGACCATGAACTTGGGTGAAAAACCTTTTGCCACCAATCTAGCTTTATAAAATCATTATGTGGTCTATGCACTTTTGATCTATAGATCCACTTACAACAGGAGAGGTCGTACTCCTTAGGATAAATCAACCAAGTCCTATACTTGATTGTCGTACATAGAATCCATTTCGGATTGCATTGCTCCTAGCCATAGCTTTGAGTCGGGACTAGAAATGGCTGTTTTGTAGGTAGTGGGTTCGTTACTTTCAAAAAGTAACACATTATAGTCATCACCTTCCCCTATAATACCAAGGTATCTATCAGGTTGATGACTAATTCTGCTTGACCTCCTAGGTTCCGAAGGAATAATGACCGTACCAGACGAAGAGGGAACGTTTTCCTTGTCGTCCTTTTCGGTTTGTGGCTCTTGGACTTCATCAAGTTCAAATTTTCTCCCACTCTGTCTTTTAGAAATAAAATCATTTTCTAAAAAGACTGCATCACGAGACACAAAAACTTTGTCCTCGTGTTTATTGTAGAAGTAATAAGCACGTGATTCCTTTGGATATCCTAAAAAAGACATTTTCAGATTTGGGTGAGAGTTTATCGTCAGACTTATATTACAAAGCCTCGCATCCCCAAATTCTCATAAAGGACAAATAAGGGACTTTTCCTGTCCATATCTCATATGGAGTCTTGTTTGCCGCTTTAGTCGGGCTTCGATTTAGTGAAAATATTGCAGATAAGATAGCAAAACCCCAAAAAATAATCAGGAAGCTCTGTTAGACTCATCATAGATCGAACCATATCTAATAAAGTTCGATTTCTCCTTTCGGATACACCGTTTAATTGAGGTGTTCCAGGAGGAGTCCATTGTGATGCTATACCACAATCTTTTAGGTGTGAATCAAATTCATTGTTCAAGTATTCACCACCACGATCGGATCGTAGGGTTTTAATCTTTTTATTAAATTAGTTTTCTACTTCATTTTGAAATTCTTTGAATTTTTGAAAAGCATCACTTTTATGCCTCATCAAGTAGACATATCCATATCTACTCAAGTCGTCGGTAAAAGTAATGAAGTAGTGATAACCACCTCTAGCTCGGATAGTCATTGGACCGCATACATCCGTGTGTATAAGTCCTAATACTTCACTTGCTCGTGTCCCTTTCCCGTAAAAGGAGCACGAGTCATCTTGCCTAGAAGACAAGATTCGCATACGCCATAAGATTCGTAATCGAATGGTTTGAGTACTTTAGATGAAACAAGTCTCTTTATGCGTCGTTCGTTTATATGCCCTAAACGACAATGCCAAAGGTATGATTGATTAGGTTCACCTGTTTTGAGCTTCTTGTTTTCTACATGATAGACCTCTTTTGCAATATATAGAACATAAATACCTCCAATAGAAATGGCCTCGCCATAAACCATTTCATTAAAAGCAAAAGTACAACAGTTGTTCTTAATGCAAAAAGAAAAACCTTCCATGTCTAACACGGAAATGGAGATAATGTTCTTGGTAAGAGTTGGAACATAATAGCAATTATTTACATACAACTCTAAACCATTAGGCAAAAGAAGAACGTAGGTGACCACGGAAACTGCGGCTACCTTAGCTCCATTTCCCATGCGTAGGTCCACGTCCCCCTTGGCTAGTGCTTGCACGTCCCTCAGCCCCTGTACATGATTACAAAGGTGAGAACCACAACCGGTATCAAATACCCAAGAAGAGGTACTAGCAAAGTTAATATCTATCATAGAGAGTGATGAAAGAATTTTACCTGACGTTGTCACACAACCGTCTTTCTTGTCTTTCAAGTACTTGGGGCAATTGCGTTTCCAATGCCCTTTGCCATTACAATAATAGCAATCCGCCGCGACGGTTTGTTGACTTTGGATTGGCCTATAAAAAGACCTTGGCTTTCCCTTGCCGGATTTCTTGAAAAAGAGGTCTTACCCTTTCCCTTGTCCCCTTACCCCAAGGTGCAGGTTCTTCATTTTCATGGAAAACATCCTTGGGTCCTCCCACTAGGCCTCCATGTCCCTTCCGCTGGTGAGGAGTGCATGGAGTTCATGGAAAACTCTTGTCCATGCCATTCCATGTTATAGTTCAACCCTCAATTGGGTGAACTTAGGTGAGATGAAATGAAGGATCTACCCACCACCAAATCTTCGGAATTTGCACCCTAGACGCTCTAAGGTGTCCGCGTGCCTCACAGTTTGAGCCGGTGGGCCAACTTTTTGGCCCCTTTAAGCTTAGTGTCAAAGAATTGCGTAATGACTCATATTGGAAGAATTTGAGGTGTGCGCAAAACATCCGAAGTGATCCTCGTGAATATCGCAAGGCATTGAGAGATATCAATTGGAGTTTGAGTTTGGGTGAGATTGACCAAATCAAGACATTCTTGACGTCATTAGCAACCTTTAAATAAAGGTCATATTCGGCCCGAACCACCGCGGACGATCTAGGCGCGGGTTCGGTGGGAGGCTCTTCGACCAAGTAGCGAAGCACGTTATCGGATAATGCGGCGCTCTTGATCGTTGATTCCCATTCAACGAAGTTACTTCCGTCATCCTTAAGGACACACTTGTCCATGACGGACCTCAACCATGAGTCTCTACCCAAGGTTGCAACGTTTGATGATGTGGACATTATGCGAATATGGTAACTACAACAAAAAGAAATATATAAACATTCATTGTTAATTTACTTGAAAAACATTTTAACAAGTTAAGCATTCATATAATGACCTCTCACGAAATTATATAAATGATTCCAAGACCCATCTTTAAATAAAAATAGTCATCGCATGCTACTTTTTATCTAGAAATGGTAAGTCGTTACTTGACTAATTCTACCCTTAGAACTCTTGGTTGACGGATTTCAACTAAATTCATCTCCTAGTCCCAAGATAACGCTTATCTCGTTGAGTCCAATCCAATTTTAGCTTGTGATCGTATCACCCTACTTACCCGAGGTAAAAAGGGACCCACGAGCGTGGTAGCCCTAATGAACACGGGATTCATAGGTGTTATGAATTGGTAAGGCTAATCTCAATTTTTAAACATGTGAGAGATCTTGTCAATTTAGTTATTAATTCCCTATAAGTGAACTAAGTCGGTGAATTGTGAATAACGTAGAATGACATAATGATAAAAAATGACATGTGTGACGAGTTTGGCATGAGCGGAAATAAAGCAAGCACTCAAGCAACAATAAAATCCTAGTATGGCCACCTAGCTAATTCAAAATTAACTAGATAGTTACAAATTCGGAAACCAACTCCTTGGTCCCTTGCCTCTTCACTTGGAACACCTTCCAAAATGGCACCGTCTTGAGGGAGTCACCGGTCTTCATAAAAATAAGTACAAATATACAAATATACAAAATTCCTATTATAAATTTATTCTATAAAATAAAATTATTAAATTATACAAACCGGCGATTACGAGGATCGCCAATAAAAATTCACCAAACCGTTATCCCTTCACATTAGGGTAATAACGATTAAAAAGATAACTGGCCATACGAGGTACAAACTTGAAGAAAATATAAACTAAATGACATTCATTCATTCAAACATAAATAAAATAAATTGCCTGCAAAAATTCAAGCCAAAATCGTCTACCAATTTCATTCATGCTATTGTAGCTCGATTTTTTTTTTCAGGTGTATGATTTTAACCATTAAAAACACTATCAACATTTAAATCGCATTTAAATTCAAACTAAGTAAAATAAAACTGTTTAGAACTGCAAATTAGTCACTACTAATTTATGGTTTAGTAATTAGATCGATTTGATTTCATTTGCTAAATATTGCGGTTTAATCATAACAATTATGAAATAAAACCAAAATAAAATATAAACATCATAAAATTTGAAAACAAAAATTTTTTACATTCTGGAAAAATTCCAGGAAATATAAAAATAAAAAAAATTTGCTCAAAAAATTTAAATTAATTTTATGAACAAATAGCTTTGTATTTAATGGTTTTATCAAATAAAAACATTAGATATAGTAAAAAAGTGAAACAAATTATGAAATTTCACCAAGAGTATCAACATCAGAATGTAAAATGTACAAAAAATTTTCAAGACCAGAAATGGACGTTTCAATTTTATGAACATTATAATCTCATATTATCGACTTTTATCGTATAAAAATCAATAAACATGCAATACATAAGTAAAAGTCACGAAATTTTACATAAAATATGTAAGAAATGCATGTGAGATCATATTAAAATTTCATGGCCAGAATCAACATGAAACTATTTTTTAGTTAACTTTTAACTCATAAAAAGCATGTTAACTCGGTTTAAACGCCAAAAATCAAAATAAATAGCAAATTAATCCCTAAAATCACGAAATTTGACCACAAACATTTTGAGGTCAGTAGGTATACATGCACCAAAACATTTTGTCAGAATCGTATTTTAACTCAAAATTTTTGATTTATTAGTTATCTTATAACTTTAATAAAAAATGTCCAAAATGAACATGCATGCTACAAGCTAGCTCTGATACCACATGAAAGTCCATAGACCTTAATTAGACTCCTCTAATTAGTTACTAAATTACTTGTTAATTTAGTATTTAATGATCTATGTAACATGCATGAAAATATAAAGACATTTATATAAGAGAAGAAATTTCCTCACATTGATATGGAAAATATATGGGCACAACAAGAACTCCTTCTTGTTGTTCTTGAGCTAATAATATGGATGAACACAAATAATCTCCAAAGTAGAAGATCTCCTCTAAGTTGCACCAAGATTAACCCAAATAATCTACCCTTATTATGAACTAGATAATAAGATAGATATTATTCTACTAATATTATGACTATATTACTACACTAGTAATACTTAGTAAATATTAGTGTTTGAGAGTTTTAGTAAGAATATGAGGTTTTGAGAGAAGTAAGAAAA
Source organism: Heliosperma pusillum (assembly GCA_022085475.1). NCBI lineage: Eukaryota > Viridiplantae > Streptophyta > Magnoliopsida > Caryophyllales > Caryophyllaceae > Heliosperma > Heliosperma pusillum. The sequence goes on from JAIUZE010049550.1 coordinate 17,674, forward strand.
CAAAGCACAAAATGAAGTAAGTAAAAAATGAGCAACTCTTGATCATTTTATAGGCCATTTGGCCGGACTTCACAAGCCAAAATAGGGCTCTTATTTTGTTCATTTGATCACATGCATTAGAGTGGAGTGTTGTAGAACAAGTGATGATTGGTTACTACTTGTTATGTCACTTTCATAAAGTAACTAAAGAGTAAAAATAAGAACAAAATCATCACCATGTAACTACTAGCCAACCGGCCACAATGGCCTTAGTTTGGTCCATTTTGATTTTTGATTTTTGTCTTACAAATACTTATTGATTATATGGTTAATTATCTTGTATAATTAAGTGTTCATTTGATCATATAACAATTATATGACTCAATTAAATAAATAATATGTACTTAACATTTTAAGTAATATTTTACCATTATATCAATATATAATGGGTCCCACAATGCTTAGTTAATTTATTTTACTATGGCGAAGGTTTCGTCATAGTGAAGACCATGAACTTGGGTGAAACCTTTTGCCACCAATCTAGCTTTATAAACATCATTATGTTTGTCTATGCCACTTTTGATCTTATAGATCCAGTTACACTGAAGAGTTCGTACCTCCTTAGGTAAATCAACCAAGTCCCATACTTGATTGTCGTACATAGAATCCATTTCGGATTGCATGGCTCCTAGCCATAGCTTTGAGTCGGGACTAGAAATGGCTGCTTTGTAGGTAGTAGGTTCGGTACTTTCAAAAAGTAAAACATTATAGTCATCACCTTCCTCTATAATACCAAGGTATCTATCAGGTGGATGACTAATTCTGCTTGACCTCCTAGGTTCTGAAGGAATAATGACCGTACCAGACGAAGAAGGAACGTTTTCCTCGTCATCCTTTTCGGTTTGTGGCTCTTGGACTTCATCAAGTTCAAATTTTCTCCCACTCTGTCTTTTAGAAATAAAATCATTTTCTAAAAAGACTGCATCACGAGACACAAACACTTTGTCCTCGTGTTTATGGTAGAAGTAATAAGCACGTGATTCCTTTGGATATCCTACAAAAAGACATTTGTCAGATTTGGGTGCGAGTTTATCGTCAAACTTATTCTTAACAAAAGCCTCGCATCCCCAAATTCTCATAAATGACAAATAAGGGACTTTTCCTGTCCATATCTCATATGGAGTCTTGTTTGCCGCTTTAGTCGGGCTTCGATTTAGTGAAAATATTGCAGATAAGATAGCAAACCCCCAAAAATAATCAGGAAGCTCTGTTAGACTCATCATAGATCGAACCATATCTAATAAAGTTTGATTTCTCCTTTCGGACACACCATTTAATTGAGGTGTTCCAGGAGGAGTCCATTGTGATACTATACCACAATCTTTCAGGTGTGAATCAAATTCATGGTTCAAGTATTCACCACCACGATCGGATCGTAGGTTTTTAATCTTTTTATTCAATTGGTTTTCTACTTCATTTTGAAATTCTTTGAACTTTTCAAAAGCATCACTTTTATGCCTCATCAAGTAGACATATCCATATCTACTCCAGTCGTCGGTAAAAGTAATGAAGTAGTGATAACCACCTCTAGCTCGGATAGTCATTGGACCGCATACATCCGTGTGTATAAGTCCTAATACTTCACTTGCTCGTGTCCCTTTTCCCATAAAAGGAGCACGAGTCATCTTGCCTAGAAGACAAGATTCGCATACGCCATAAGATTCGTAATCGAATGGTTTGAGTACTTTAGATGAAACAAGTCTCTTTATGCATCGTTCGTTTATGTGCCCTAAACGACAATGCCAAAGGTATGATTGATTAGGTTCACTTGTTTTGAGCTTCTTGTTTTCTACATGATAGACCTCTTTTGCAATATCTAAAACATAAATACCTCCAATAGAAATGGCCTCGCCATAAACCATTTCATTAAGTGAAAAAGTACAACAGTTGTTCTTAATGCAAAATGAAAATCCTTCCATGTCTAACACGAAAATGGAGATAATGTTCTTGGTAAGAGTTGGAACATAATAGCAATTATTTAAATACAACTCTAAACCATTAGGCAAAAGAAGAACGTAGGTGCCCACGGAAACTGCGGCTACCTTAGCTCCATTTCCCATGCGTAGGTCCACGTCACCCTTGGCTAGTGCTTGCACGTCCCTCAGCCCCTGTAAATGATTACAAAGGTGAGAACCACAACCGGTATCAAATACCCAAGAAGAGGTACTAGCAAAGTTAATATCTATCATATAGAGTGATGAAAGAATTTTACCTGACGTTGTCACACACCCGTCCTTCTTATCTTTCAAGTACTTGGGGCAATTGCGTTTCCAATGCCCTTTGCCATTACAATAATAGCAATCCGCCTCCGCGTGTTTGTTGACTTTGGGCTTGGCCTTATAAAAGACCTGGGCCTTTCCCTTGCCGGATTTCTTGAAAAGAGTCTTACCCTTTCCCTTGTCCTTCCTTACCCCAAGGTGCATGTTCTTCATTTTCATGGAAAGAACATCCTTGGGTTCACTCCCACTAGCCTCCATGTCCCTCTCCGCTTGGGTGAGGAGTGCATGGAGTTCATGGAAACTCTTGTCCATGCCATTCATGTTATAGTTCACCCTAAATTGGGTGAACTTAGGTGTAAGTGAATGAAGGATTTTACCCACCACCAATTGCTTCGGAATTTTGCACCCTAGACGCTCTAAGGTGTCCGCGTGCTAAACCATTTTGAGCACGTGTGGGCCAACTTTTTGGCCCCTTTGAAGCTTAGTGTCAAAGAATTTCGTAGCCGCCTCATATTGGAGAATTTGAGGGGCTTGTGAAAACATCGACGTAATCCTCGTGAATATCGCATATGCATTGAGAGATATCAATTGGAGTTTGAGTTTGGGTGAGATTGACCAAATCAAGACATTCTTGACGTCATTAGCAACCTTTAAATAAAGGTCATATTCGGCCCGAACCACCGCGGACGATCTAGGCGCGGGTTCGGTGGGGGGCTCTTCGACCAAGTAGCGAAGAACGTTATCGGATAACGCGGCGCTCTTGATCGTTGATTCCCATTCAACGAAGTTACTTCCGTCATCCTTAAGGACACACTTGTCCATGACGGACCTCAACCATGAGTCTCTACCAAAGGTTGCAACGTTTGATGATGTTGACATTATGCGAATATGGTAACTACAACAAAAAGAAATATATAAAACATTAGGTTAATACTTGAAAAACATTTTAACAAGTTTAGCATTTATATAATGACCCCTCACTAAATTATATAAATGATTCCAAGACCCATCTTTAAATAAAAATAGTCACTGTATGCTACCTTTATCTAAAAATGGTAAGTCATTACTTGACTAATTCTACCCTTAGAACTCTTGGTTGACGGATTTCAACTAAATCCATCTCCTAGTTCCAAGATAACGCTTATCTCGTTGAGTCCAATCCAATTTTAGCTTGTGATCGTATCACCCTACTTACCCGAGGTAAAAAAGGACCCACGAGCGTGGTAGCCCTAATGAACACGGGATTCATAGGTGTTACTAATTGGTAAGGCTAATCTCAATTTTTAAATATGTGAGAGATCTTGTCAATTTAGTTATTAATTCCCTATAAGTGAACTAAGTCGGTGAATTGTGAATAACGTTGAATTGACAATAATGATAAATAAAATGCATGTGTGACGATTTTGGCATGAGCGGAAATAAAGCAAGCAACCAAGCAATAATAAAATCCGAGTATGGCCACCTAGCTAATTCAAAATTAACTAGATAGTTACAAGTTCGGAAACCAACTCCTTGGTCCCTTGCCTCTTCACTTGGAACACCTTCCAAAATGGCACCGTCTTGAGGGAGTCACCGGTCTTCATAAAAATAATTACAAATATACAAATATACAAATTCCAATTATACATTTATTCTATAAAATAAAATTATTAAATTATACAAACCGGCGATACGAGATCGCAATAAAATTACAACCAAACCGTTATTCCCTTACATTACGGGTAATAACGATTAAAAAATAACTAGGCCATACTAGGTACAAACTTTGCATAAAATATTAAATAAATGACATTCATTCATTCAAACATAAATAAAATAAATTGCTGCAAAATTCAAGCCAAAATCGTCCTACAATTCATTCATGCTCATTGTAGCTCGATTTTTTTTTTTCAGGATTTATTGATTTTTAACCATTAAAAATCACTATCAACATTTAAATCGCATTTAAATTCAAACTAATTAACTAAACTGTTTTAGAACTCAAAATTAGTCACTACTAATTTTATTGGTTAGTAATTAGATTGATTTGATTTCATTTGCTAAATATTACGGTTTAATCATAACAATTATGAAATAAAACCAAAATAAAATATAAACATCATAAAATTTGAAACCAAAAATTTTGTACATTCTGGAAAATTTCCAGGAACTATAAAAATAAAAAACATTTGCTCAAAAAATTTAAATTAATTTTATGAACAAATAGCTTTGTATTTAATGGTTTTATCAAATAAAAACATTAGATATAGTAAAACAGTGAAACAAATTATGAAATTTCACCAAGAGTATCAATATCAGAATGTAAAATGTATAAAATACCAGAAATGGACGTTTCAATTTTATGAACATTAAAATCTCATATTATCGACTTTTATCGTATAAAATTCAATGAACATGCAATACATAAGTAAAAGTCACGAAATTTTACATACAATATGTAAGAAATGCATGTGAGATCATATTAAAATTTCAAGGCCAGAATCAACATGCAACTACTTTTAGTTAACTTTTAACTCATAAAATGCATGTTAACTCGGTTTAAACGCCAAAAATCAAAATAAATAGCAAATTAATTCCTAAAATCACGAAATTTAACCACAAACATTTTGAGGTCAGTAGGTATACATGCACCAAAAAAGTTTCGTCAGAATCGTATTTTAACTCAAAATTTTTGATTTATTAGTTATCTTATAACTTTAATAAAAATGTCCAAAATGAACATGCATGCTACAAGCTAGCTCTGATACCAATTGAAAGTCCATAGACCTTAATTAGACTCCTCTAATTATTTACTAAATTACTTTTTAATTTAGTTTATAATGATCTATGTAACATGCATGCAAATATAAAGACATTTATATAAAGGAAGAAATTTCCTCACATTCATATGGAAAATATAAGGGCACAACAAGAACTCCTTCTTGTTGTTCTTGAGCTAATAATATGGATGAACACAAATAATCTCCAAAGTAGAAGATCTCCTCTAAGTTGCACCAAGATTAACCCAAATAATCTACCCTTATTATTAACTAGATAATAAGATAGATATTATTCTACTAATATTATGACTATATTACTACACTAGTAATACTTAGTAAATATTAGTGTTTGAGAGTTTTAGTAAGAATATGAGGTTTTGAGAGAAGTAAGAAACAAAGCACAAAATGAAGTAGTAAAAAATGAGCAACACTTGATCATTTTATAGGCCATTTGGCCGGACTTCACAAGCCAAAATAGGGCTCTTATTTTGTTCATTTGATCACATGCATTAGAGTGGAGTGTTGTAGAACAAGTGATGATTGTTTACTACTTGTTATGTCACTTTCATAAAGTAACTAAAGAGTAAAAATAAGAACAAAATCATCACCATGTAACTACTAGCCAACCGGCCACAATGGCCTTAGTTTGGTCCATTTTGATTTTTGATATTTGTCTTACAAATACTTATTGATCATATGGTTAATTATCTTGTATAATTAAGTGTTAATTTGATCATATAACAATTATATGACTCAATTAAATAAATAATATGTACTTAACATTTTAAGTAATATTTTACCATTATATCAATATATAATGGGTCCCACAATGCTTAGTTAATTTATTTTACTATGGCGAAGGTTTCGTCATAGTGAAGACCATGAACTTGGGTGAAACCTTTTGCCACCAATCTAGCTTTATAAACATCATTATGTTTGTCTATGCCACTTTTGATCTTATAGATCCAGTTACACTGAAGAGTTCGTACCTCCTTAGGTAAATCAACCAAGTCCCATACTTGATTGTCGTACATAGAATCCATTTCGGATTGCATGGCTCCTAGCCATAGCTTTGAGTCGGGACTAGAAATGGCTGCTTTGTAGGTAGTAGGTTCGTTACTTTCAAAAAGTAAAACATTATAGTCATCACCTTCCTCTATAATACCAAGGTATCTATCAGGTGGATGACTAATTCTGCTTGACCTCCTAGGTTCCGAAGGAATAATGACCGTACCAGACGAAGAGGGAACGTTTTCCTCGTCGTCCTTTTCGGTTTGTGGCTCTTGGACTTCATCAAGTTCAAATTTTCTCCCACTCTGTCTTTTAGAAATAAAATCATTTTCTAAAAAGACTGCATCACGAGACACAAACACTTTGTCCTCGTGTTTATTGTAGAAGTAATAAGCACGTGATTCCTTTGGATATCCTACAAAAAGACATTTGTCAGATTTGGGTGCGAGTTTATCGTCAGACTTATTCTTAACAAAAGCCTCGCATCCCCAAATTCTCATAAATGACAAATAAGGAACTTTTTCTGTCCATATCTCATATGGAGTCTTGTTTGCCGCTTTAGTCGGGCTTCGATTTAGTGAAAATATTGCAGATAAGATAGCAAAACCCCAAAAATAATTAGGAAGCTCTGTTAGACTCATCATAGATCGAACCATATCTAATAAAGTTCGATTTCTCCTTTCGGATACACCGTTTAATTGAGGTGTTCCAGGAGGAGTCCATTGTGATACTATACCACAATTTTTAAGGTGTGAATCAAATTCATGGTTTAAGTATTCACCACCACGATCGGATCGTAGGGTTTTAATCTTTTTATTCAATTGGTTTTCTACTTCACTTTGAAATTCTTTGAATTTTTCAAAAGCATCACTTTTATGCCTCATCAAGTAGACATATCCATATCTACTCAAGTCGTCGTTAAAAGTAATGAAGTAGTGATAACCACCTCTAGCTCGGATAGTCATTGGACCGCATACATCCGTGTGTATAAGTCTTAATACTTCACTTGCTCGTGTCCCTTTTCCCGTAAAAGGAGCACGAGTCATCTTGCCTAGAAGACAAGATTCGCATACGCCATAAGATTCGTAATCGAATGGTTTGAGTACTTTAGATGAAACAAGTCTCTTTATGCGTCGTTCGTTTATGTGCCCTAAACGACAATGCCAAAGGTATGATTGATTATGTTCACCTGTTTTGAGCTTCTTGTTTTCTACATGATAGACCTCTTTTGCAATATCTAGAACATAAATACCTCCAATAGAAATGGCCTCGCCATAAACCATTTCATTAAAAGCAAAAGTACAACAGTTGTTCTTAATGCAAAAAGAAAAACCTTCCATGTCTAACACGGAAATGGAAATAATGTTCTTGTTAAGAGTTGGAACATAATAGCAATTATTTAAATACAACTCTAAACCATTAGGCAAAAGAAGAACGTAGGTGCCCACGGAAACTGCGGCTACCTTAGCACCATTTCCCATGCGCAGGTCCACGTCACCCTTGGCTAGTGCTTGCACGTCCCTCAGCCCCTGTACATGATTACAAAGGTGAGAACCACAACCGGTATCAAATACCCAAGAAGATGTACTAGCAAAGTTAATAGCTATCATATAGAGTGATGAAAGAATTTTACCTGACGTTGTCACACAACCGTCTTTCTTGTCTTTCAAGTACTTGGGGCAATTGCGTTTCCAATGCCCTTTGCCATTACAATAATAGCAATCCGCCTCCGCGTGTTTGTTGACTTTGGGCTTGGCCTTATAAAAGACCTTGGCCTTTCCCTTGCCGGATTTCTTGAAAAGAGTCTTACCTTTTCCCTTGTCCTTCCTCACCCCAAGGTTCATGTTCTTCATTTTCATGGAAAGAACATCCTTGGGTTCACTCCCACTAGCTTCCATGTCCCTCTCCTCTTGGGTGAGGAGTGCATGGAGTTCATGGAAACTCTTGTCCATGCCATTCATGTTATAGTTCACCCTAAATTGGGTGAACTTAGGTGAGAGTGAATGAAGGATCTTACCCACCACCAAATTCTTCGGAATTGTGCACCCTAGACGCTCTAAGGTGTCCGCGTGCTCAACCATTTTGAGCACGTGTGGGCCAACTTTTTGGCCCCTTTGAAGCTTAGTGTCAAAGAATTTCGTAATCGCCTCATATTGAACAATTTGAGGGGCTTGCGAAAACATCGAAGTGATCCTCGTGAATATCGCATATGCATTGAGAAATCAATTGGAGTTTCAGTTTGGGTGAGATTGACCAAATCAAGACATTCTTGACGTCATTAGACACCTTCAAATAAAGGTCATACTCAGCCCGAACCACCGCGGACGATCTAGGCGCGGGTTCGGTGGGTGGCTCTTCGACCAAGTAGCGAAGCACGTTATCGGATAACGCGGCGCTCTTGATCGTTGACTCCCATTCAACGAAGTTACTTCCGTCATCCTTAAGGACACACTTGTCCATGACGGACCTCAACCATGAGTCTTACCCAAGGTTGCAACGTTTGATGATGTTGACATTATGCGAATATGGTAACTACAACAAAAAGAAATATATAAACATTCATTGTTAATTTACTTGAAAAACATTTTAACAAGTTAAGCATTCATATAATGACCTCTCACTAAATTATATAAATGATTCCAAGACCCATCTTTAAATAAAAATAGTCATCGCATGCTACTTTTATCTAGAAATGGTAAGTCATTACTTGACTAATTCTACCCTTAGAACTTTTGGTTGACAGATTTCAACTAAATCCATCTCCTAGTCCCAAGATAACGCTTATCTCGTTGAGTCCAATCCAATTTTAGCTTGTGATCGTATCACCCTACTTACCCGAGGTAAAAAGGGACCCACGAGCGTGGTAGCCCTAATGAACACGGGATTCATAGGTGTTATTAATTGGTAAGGCTAATCTCAATTTTAAATATGTGAGAGATCTTGTCAATTTAGTTATTAATTCCCTATAAGTGAACTAAGTCGGTGAATTGTGAATAACGTTGAATTGACAATAACGGTAAATAACATGCATGTGTGACGATTTTGGCATGAGCGGAAATAAAGCAAGCAACCAAGCAACAATAAAATCCTAGTATGGCCACCTAGCTAATCAAAATTAACTAGATAGTTACAAATTCGGAAACAACCTCCTTGGTCCCTTGCCTCTTCACTTGGAACACCTTCCAAAATGGCACCGTCTCGAGGGAGTCACCGGTCTTCATAAAAATAATTACAAATATACAAATATACAAATTCCTATTATACATTTATTCTATAAAATAAAATTATTACTTATCAACCGTCGAACGAGATCGCAATAAAACTTACAACAACCAACCGTATTCACTTACATTAAAAACCAAACGGGGTAATAACGATTAAAAATAACTAGCCCTACTAGGTACAAAATTTGCATAAAATATAAATAAATGACATTCATGTCTTCAAACCTAAATAAAATAAATTGCTGCAAAATGTCCATGCCAAAATCGTCCTACCATTCCTTCTCTTGCTTCATTGTAAGCTCGATTTTTCCCCGGGATTCATTGATTTTTTAACCATTAAAAATCAATATCAACTTTAATCTCATTTAATTCAAAGTATTAACCTAAACTGATTTGAACTCAAATTAGTCACCTACTAATTTTGGTTGGTCATTAATTAGATCGCTTTGATTTCATTTGCTAAATATACGGTTTAACATAACAATTATGAATAAAACCAAAATAAAATATAAACGTCATAAAATTTGAAACCAAAAACTTTGTACATTCTGGAACAATTCCAGGAACTATAAAAATAAAAAACAGTTGCTCAAAAAATTTAAATTAATTTTATGAACAAATAGCTTTGTATTTAATGGTTTTATCAAATAAAAACATTAGATATAGTAAAATAGTGAAACAAATTATGAAATTTCACCAAGAGTATCAACATCAGAATTTTAAATGTACAAAAAAATTTCAAGACCATAAATGGACGTTTCAATTTTATGAACATTATAATCTCATATTATCGACTTTTATCGTATAAAAATCAATGAACATGCAATACATAAGTAAAAGTCATGAAATTTTACATACAATATGTAAGAAATGCATGTGAGATCATATTAAAATTTCATGTCCAGAATCAACATGAAACTATTTTTAGTTAACTTTTAACTCATAAAATGCATGTTAACTCGGTTTAAACGCCAAAAATCAAAATAAATAGCAATTTAATCCCTAAAATCACGAAATTTAACCACAAACATTTTGAGGTCAGTAGGTATACATGCACCAAAACATTTCGTCAGAATCGTATTTTAACTCAAAATCTTTGATTTATTAGTTATCTTATAACTTTAATAAAAATGTCCAAAATGAACATGCATGCTACAAGCTGGCTCTGATACCACATTAAAGTCCATAGACCTTAATTAGACTCTTCTAATTAGTTGCTAAATTACTTGTTAATTTAGTATTTAATGATCTATGTAACATGCATGCAAATATAAAGACATTTATATAAAGGAAGAAATTTCCTCACATTGATATGGAAAATATAAGGGCACAACAAGAACTCCTTCTTGTTGTTCTTGAGCTACAAATATGGATGAACACAAGTAATCTCCAAAGTAGAAGATCTCCTCTAAGTTGCACCAAGATTAACCCAAATAATCTACCCTTATTATTAACTAGATATTAAGATAGATGTAATACTACTAATATTATGACTATATTACTACACTAGTAATACTTAGTAAATATTAGTATTTGAGAGTTTTTAATGAGAAGAAGAGTTTTTGAGAGAAGTAAGAAAACAAGCACAAAATGAAGTGGTAAAAAAAAAATGACACAATTGCTCATTTTATAGGCCATGAGGCCGGACCACCTTGTCCTAAAATGGACTATTATTTTGTTTAATTTGATCACATGAATTAGAGTGGAGTGTTGTAGAACAAGTGATGATTATATTCTACTTGTTATGTCACTTTCAATTAGTAACTAAAGAGTGTAAACAAGAGAAAAAATCATCACCATGTAACTACATCATAACCGGCCATGTTGGCCTAGTTGGATCCATTTTGATTTTTGATATTTGTCTCACAAATACTTATTGATCATATGGTTAATTATCTTGTATAATTAAGTGTTCATTTGATCATATAACAATTATATGACTCAATTAAATAAATAATATGTACCTAACATTTTAAGTAATATTTTACCATTATATCAATAATAATGGGTCCCACAATGCTTAGTTAATTTATTTTACAACTCCTTGCAAATATAATTAACTAATTACCTCTATCTCAAAACCTCAACTAATTTAGTAATTTAACGATTAATTACTAAGTTAAATCTTATTTAATCGTATTAAAATAAGATATAAATTTATTAGTCAATTATCGCATAATTGAAAAATAAGCTTAATCGAATTTGAGTTCTTAACTCAATTTCTAACAATTAACTCTCGTACATATCGAATATATGTAATGTACTAATTAACTGTATCATATACAAATAATTAGTTACTATTTGGATTTCATCCTTAGGTGTGACCGAAAGGGATCAGTTGATCACCGCCGTCATACGACAATAACGTCAAACTCTAGTCAGCCAACCGTTATTGATTTACGTTAATCAACTGACTAATCATATATATAGTCAATAAATATCCCAATTATATTCCTTAATAAGATTTATTATGTGGCGCACTATTGTGGAGGACACCTACTCCAACACGAGCGTGGTTGCCCTAATGAACACGAGGCTCATAGGTGTTACTAATTAGTAAGGCTAATCTCAATTTTTAAGTATGTGTGAGATCTTGTCAATTAGTTATCATTCTCCTTTAAGTGAATTAATTCGGCGAATCTCAGACAACTGTAAATTGACAATACCGAAAAATAAAATTTGTACGATGCAAAAAAAAAATTAATTAAAATACATGTGTGGCGATTTTGGCATGAGCGAAAAATAAAGCAAACAATAAAGCAACAAAAGAATCCTAGTATAGCCACCTAGCTAATCAAATTAACTAGATATTACAAATTCGAAAACCAACTCCTTGGTCCCTTGCCTCTTCGTTTCGAACGCTTTCCAAAATGGACACCGTCTTGTGGGATTTGGAACTCCTTCCTAAAAGGGCAACGTCTCGTGAAAACACCGGTCTTCATAATAAATAATTACAACATGCATACAAATGAATACATAGCAATTCATTTTATACATTTGATCTAAAATACAAAACTATTAATTATTACAAACCGGCGATACGAGATCGCAATAAAAATTACAACCACATCGATATTCCCTTACAGTACGGGTAATAACTATTAAAATAACTAGGCCATACAAGGTAGAATTGCATAAATTATTAAATAAATGGTATTCATTCATTCAACCATAAAAATATGAATAAATTGCTGCAAAATTCATGCCAAAATCACCCTAAACACATTCATGCTCGTTCTAACTCGGTTTTACGGGATTTATCGATTTTTAACCATTAAAAATCCATAATCTATACTTAAATCAGTTTTAAGTTCAAACTAATTATCTAAACTGATTTAGAACTCAAAATTAGTCCCCACTAATTTTGTAGGTAATTAATTAGTCCGATTTGATTTTATTTGCTAAATATAACGATTTTCTCATAACTTTTATGAATTAAACCAAAATAAAAGATACATATCATAAAAATTTGAAAAACAATTTTGTACATTCTATAACATTTCCTGGAACTCAAAAATCAAATAAACATTTGCCCAAAAAGTTCGAATTAATTTTATATACAAATAGCTTTATATTTATCAGTTTTATCAAATAAATACCAACTAATATCCAAAGTTAGTGAAACAATTTTCAAAATTTCACAAACAACAAAATTTTCAGATCTATAAAAACTCGTGTCAATTTTATGAACATAATAATCTCATTTTATCGACTTTATTCTCATAAAACTCAATAAACATGCAAAACTTAATTAAAAGTCACGAAATTTTACATAAAGTATGTAAATAATTCATATGTGATCATACTAAAATTTCATGTCAAGAAGCAACATGAAACTAGTTTTAGCTAACTTTTAACATAAAAATGCATATTAAGTCGGTTTAAAAGCCAAAAATCAAATTAAATAGCAAATCAATCCGTAAAATCACCAAATTTGACCACAAACATTTTGAAGTCAGTAGGTATACATTCACCAAAATATTTCCGTCAAAATCATATTCTGACTCAAATTTTTGATTTATTAGTTATCTTATAACTTTAATAAAAATGTCCAAAATGAACATTCATGCTACAAGCTAGCTCTGATACCACATGAAAGTCCATAGACCCTAATTAGACTCTTCTAATTAGATTACTAAATTACTTGTTAATTTACTTATTTAAAGATCTATGTAACATGCATGTAAATATAAAGTCATTATATAAAAAGGTAGAAGTTTCCTTACAATGATAGTAGAAATACAAGTACAACAACATTTGTTGTATAGTGGAACATCTACAAAGCTTGGCAAGATCCTCCAAGAACCCAACTTTCAATTTAGAAAGTTACACCAAGAACAAGCCTTAAACCTAGTATGATAAGTATTAACTAGATACTTCAAATACTACCCTTGAATGCAGTAAGTGGATTGTACCTCTGATGTACTACCACATAGAATATAGTTTTTGAGCTTTACAATAAAGTTTTTGAGTATAGTATAGTTTTACTATAAAGTTTTTGAGTTTTTATTCATTTGAACATTAAGCTCAAAAAAATTACAATAAAACTCAAAAAACATCATATATAAAATATAAAATTTAATTTATAAACTTTAAAAAGCTCAAAAAAAATGCACAAAAACTCAAAATCATACTACTGTGAGGTAGTACCTCCGATATATAATCATTTTTCTCCCTTGAATGTGAGTAGAAAGGTATTACTAACAATTAGTAATAATATGTAAAATACTAGATTTGTATTACTAACAATTAGTAAGGATTTCTAATGAAATAATAGATTTTAGAGAGATGTATTTAGTAAGTTAACACATGCACAAATGTGTCAAATTATGAGCAACAATTGCCCATAAAAAATCACTAAAACCGGCAAGGAGAGAGGGTAAGGGAGAGTGGAGTGTTTTGTTTCATGTGCATACTTTTTGTCTATTTTATGCAAGCTTGTAAAGAACAAAAGCTTAAATTGGGAAGAACAAAAGTAAGCATGCTTATTTAGACTAATGATGATGTCTAAACACCCAATTAGATGCTCATTTTACACGGCCCCCATGTACCTATATAGTATATGGGTTCATTTTAATTCTTATATTTGTCTTACAATTATGTGTAATCATTCACTTAATTATCTTATATAATTTAAGTGTTTCCCATTTTATTTTGTCTAGTAACACTCAACATATTTACATGTATTCTTACATATATATGGAATTTACTAACACTAATCAAATTATTCAATTAGTACATTTTTAGTGAATTAACAATTAATTATTAAATATCGTCTCAAAAGTAAATATTACTAATCAATTATCGTATATTTGAATAATAATATTATAGCGCAAGTTCTAAACTCGTTCTCTCTTATTAAAACTCTATCGACTAACTTTTAGTCATTTATTCAAGGGACTAATTAAAATGTATCTTATACAAATAATTAGTTGTCTATTTGAGGCTCGTTTCTTTAGGTGTGACCGAAAGGGATCGATTGCGTCATCATACAACAGTAACGTCAAACTCTAGTTAGAAAACCATTAGCGATATACGTTGATCAACTGACTAATATAGCCAATACATATTGTGGATATATTCTTTTAATGAGATTTATTATGTAGTGTAACTATTGTGGAGGACACCTATTCCAACAGCCATAGCATTTATCGGTTAAGGAGAGCTTTGAGAAGAACTATGACATTGAAGATCTTGAAACTTTTATAGAAAAGTGGCCACTTAAACTTGGAAAAGTGACACATTGGGATCCTTTTTCTTTGATTTTAATGGAGTAGAGCAGAAATTGTTATATTGAGAATCGTGAATCACCATGGGTTTAATGGTGGCATGAGCAATATCCACATCAATTTGATCGAATAATCCATTGTTAGAGGCGTCCATGACGCGGCAGGAGTCGGCACAATATCCATTATAGAAAATGATAGCAAGGAACCATGGGTCAAACCATGATGAAAGCGCTCTCTTTGCATGCAGGTTCTTGAACCCCTCCCAAGCTTTAAATAAACTCTCATCTCTCATTTGATAAAACCCGGTTATTTGACTTCTAAGAAGAGCAGTATTTTAGGGGGGTACTTTGGTATAAAATGAGAGCCTAAGTGTCCCTATAAGTGATCCTTAGACAAACCTAGTCGAGGATATTTATCCACGAATTGGCTTTGTCCTTCAATGGGAAAGGGAAAACCATTCCCGGATTTGCACTTATGGGACCCTAGTTTTCTTTATAGTGGAGCAATATTCACAATAATTTTGGATGGGTAAGTTGAGATATTCAAGTAGACCTTAACCGAATTGGCTTCTCTCAATTAGAAAAATAAGTCGTCTTTATTTTGAAATTGGCGTCAACAATTTAAGGAGTAACACAATACCCCGGCAAGAGTATTGGCGGTTGGCATAGAATGATCGTAAAGTTACACGATATTCTTTGTTGGAAGTAGAGAAAGTGGTGGTGAAGGACCCTCCTCTCAAGGAGCTTGTTAATTGCCACGAATGTGAGCCAAACTATCGAAAAATGGAGGCTTGAGCAAACTCCTTAAAGTAATTTAGCCTACTATGGAAGGTTCTCTCGGGCTCGGGATCAAAGGGACTTTGATCACCCAAACGAAAGGACATGCGCATAAGACTAAAAACTATATGAAAATGGTAATAACGGTGCCAAGGAACAAGTGTTCCCCGAGATAAAAAAAACATATATAGAATTCAAAAACTAAAAGCAAATGTACTATGCGGCAATGCCAAATTTTGATAGGCTTATCACGTGAAAATCTTAGATAAATTACCCTATGCTCGGCTAACAACAAATGAATGTATTTAGGAAATAAGGGTCGATCGCGGGGAGACAGAAGATGCCATAATAGTTGGTATGGGTCAAATTCTATCAATGTTGGTTGATTATTGATTGTTTGGTTGGTAAATAAAAGCAGATAACATGATGATATAGATAACAATAAAAAAACAATATAGGGGATAAGTTTCACATGTAGTTTAGAAAGGGGTCATTGTCAAATTCGGGTAATGTGAAGTCGATAATTGTCTAGGTCGATAGCATCTACATGTCGGTTTTTTGCCACCTTTAGAACGTGTCCTAAAGGCTTTCTATTTTAGTAGGTCGTCATATTATTCATGCTTAGTTTATTTCTCATCCTGGCTTTTTAGGTCTTAGAACGAAAATCCACAATCTAATGATTGTGGCCACAAATTCAAAGGGAACCATACAATTCAAGCATGGAATAGAAATAATTCAACAATTACATAACCCAAAATCTAACAATATGAAATGCTAATCTACATACTTCCCCTACATAAATAAATTACTCACACATAACTATAATTAAATTAATTAGCAACATAGATGTTGAGTTTTCCATAATAACAATATGAAAATAAGGAAATGAAATTAACAAAAGAAATGGAGAAAAGTAACAATACCAAATTAGAAATGGAATAAGGAAGCAAGAAATGGAAGAATGATTACTTGAATGAAAACCCGAATCAAATGTAAACTTATAATCTAAAGTGTTTATGAGAATTATTGGTAATGCAAAGCATGTTTCTAAACCCTGAAACAATAAAGAAATGACGTTATCAAAATCCCCTTTCGATAAAACAAGAAGGCATTATATAGCCAAGGTTGGAACATGAGCCGACGCATAATTGGAAGTCACCCCGGTGGTCCGAGGACAGTAACCCCGTTTAGGGTAATGGTGAGGCAACCACATAGCTCGATTTTTCACGCTAACTCGCAAACACATGTAACGTCTATGCACCGAGTTGCTAACCACGTTATTGGTAGTGGCTAATCCATATTTTGAGCTTTATTTACATCCTCATAAGCTTAATAAAAACTTCAGGGCATCGGGTCACAACTGGTCCTTGAATAAGCATTCTAACAATGACTTAACTTGTTCATACGAGCTCGGAAATACTTGAAACTTGTTCCTTTTGACTCGGAATTTCCAAAGGACCATGGCACGCTCTCCTAGGCCCTTAAACTCGTCACAAGTAGCTTTCTCTTTCTCAGGAGTCATCTAAGTATAATAATTTGACGTAGAAACGGGCCAAATCTTATAAATGACAAGAAAACATGAGAAATACCTACAAGATGAAATTAGATCATAACACCACTCTAAAGGGTGAATAATTAACATAAAATCAATCTAATAAAGCGGAGGAAAAGTACTTAAAAATAAGACACATCAAGTAATCATGCAAAATTTTAAGAAGTAACTTGAGAAGAGGAGATGTTGAACAAATAGGTAATGCTAATAAAGATACTCATTACAATTGAGGTGGGTTGGTAAGGTCATGCAGTATTCTTCTCATGCAATACTCCCCTCCCATGCATCATTTCAAAACGAAGGTTGTTATCTGGTTTCTCTTTTCCAACTTTTTTATTTACCCTTTTACATTCAGGTGAATTAATATATAATATGTTGGATTCAGTTAAATTAATATATAATATGTTGGATCAGATGGCAAGTGAATGAGACAGCAATATTTTAATCAATTGTGAGAAAAGATAAAATTAAATGTGGAACATAGAAGGTAGATAGTAAGTTTTATTTCAAACAGCTCTTGGGTACAAAGATATAAATAATTATAAAAAGAGAGTAACTTACATGTAATTTGCTTAATTTACTAAATAAATTAATATATTAAGAAAAATAGTCTTCTTTGGATATTATTTTGTAATATTAAGTATATTATTAAGATTGTTTTGGGAAAAAAAAAGGTAATAGTGTAACACCCCAAGAGATGGTAACAAGGCCTTGTGCTTTTGGGCTTAAGTGATGACAAATTAATGCCCAAAGGTGCACATTCCATCTTATTAGGGTTGTGTTACGACGGTGGCGGGTCGGGTTGTTATAAATGGTATCAAAGCAACCTTGCGACTGTGCGGTGAGCATGTGGTCCGGAGTACCCGGGTCATCCACCTAGCGGGGGAGGATTCTGGGCTTGGTTGCGGTCAGCTCTTAGGCACAACGAGGACGTTGTGCCATTTCTTTAAGTGTGGCCTTATTGGGGTTATGTTACGACGGTGGCGGGTCGGGTTGTTATAAATGGTATCAGAACAACCCTGCGTCCGTGCGGCGAGCCTATGGTCCGGAGTACCCGGGTCATCCACCAAGCGGAGGACGATTCGGGGCTTGGTTGCGGTCAGCTCTAAGGCACAACGAGGACATTGTGCCACATCTTTAAGTGGGCGAGTTTATAACACCCCATGAGGTGTGAGAAAAGTTGTCCCACATGGAAAAATATGGAGCTTATGAGAAGTTTATAAGAGATTTCACCCATCACTTAGTAACAAGGCTTTGTGCTTTTCGTGCTGTGAGCTTGTGGTTCATCCACCTAGCGGGGGAGGATTCTGTGCTTGGCCGCGGTCAGCTCTAAGGCACAATGAGGACATTGTGTTCTCTAAGTGGGGGAGTTTGTAACACCCCATGAGATGTGAAAAAAGTTGTCCCCCATGGGAAAAATATGGAGCTTATGAGAAGTTTATAAAAGATTTCACTCATCACTTAGTAACAAGGCTTGTGCATTCCGTGCGATTAGAGAAAAGTTGTCCCACATGGGAAAAATATGAAGCTTATGAGAAGTTTATAAGAAATTTCCCCCATCACTTAGTAACAAGGTCTGTGCTTTTGGGCTTAAGTGATGACAAATTAAGGGCCAAAGGTGCACATCTCATCTTATTGGGGTTGTATTATGACGGTGGTGAGTCGGGTTGTTATAAATAGCTAGACTAAGTTTGATTACCCAAAATGAAACATATGTCAGTTTTGATTAACTTTATAAGTTTACTAGTTTTAAACCCGTGCAAATATTGTACAGGTCTGAGTAATAGGTCTTACTGTAGTACATAGTCCATTAATTTTTTTTATATAATATTTTTTTCAAAAGTTATATTTTAATTCAATAGGTCTTTCCTAAAATAGATATATTCGTCTTAAGATTAAAACGGGTTAAATAACACTTCACTTACATAGATGAGATAGACATTTTGCTAATCTCCATGCATTTTTGTTTTTGTTTTATGTGTACAGTTGGTCTCAGTGTAGACGCGCATTATAGCTAGACACATCCGTTTACAATTGTAGACGGGTCAGATCCCTCGTACAATAAGTAAGTGGGGCGCAAGTGGTTTCCCACTTATATTTTTTGTGAGAGGGATCCGACTCGTCTACAATTGTAGATGGATATGTCCGTCTATACTAAGAATTTGTGTTATGTGTGGTACTTAAATCGCCTTAAAGTTAAGATAAATATGTCAGTCTGAACTGAAAATGTGCAATTTTGATCGTGTTGATGAAAAATGGTACAAAACCCTAGCCTCCAAATACACGGGCACACAACCTCTATGTTTCTGTCATATTATCATCCTTTAAAACTTAAAAGGGCAAATAAAACATCCTAATAATTATTAAATACTTACACAAAATAACTACAGGCTTTGCACAATTTACGGTGCACGTAAGTAAATTACAATAATGAAAAAATGTAAAAAAAAAAAAAAGGTCCATAAGTGATGTCTATCCTTGAATGATTGCACGGGCATTGCCCCTAATCAAAAATATATAGACATATTTTGTTTAAACATGTAAAGTTAATTTGAACTAATTTATATCGTTTTTTAAGGGTCGACTTCAATATTTAAATTTATTAATTGTTTCGATTTGATTAAATAAATAATTATTAGGATTTAAATATCAATATAGAAAATAGCCATAGAAAAAAAAATTCATTGGGCTTGATTTAGTACGTCTCTAATTCATATCCATAAAATTCAATGGACCATTATCTTTTAAGTCCTCATGTGTAAAACCTAATAGCCTTCAGATGAAATGTTGATTTCATTATTCAACTCAAATGGGACTTTGTGTACCACTCTCATCACAACCCTAACTTTTGTCCCCAAAATACAACCTACATCACCATAAGTACACTCAAATACTCAATAAATCGTCATCAACACATTCATATTTTTGCAACTTCATCTATATTCTTTGGAATAAACTTACTTACCTCAAGGTTTTTTTTTCAATCTTTTTTTTCATACGTTAATAACAATTTTTATTTAAAAATATTTCACTAAAATTTCAAAAATATGATCCAATACTATCAACATATAGAGATCTGCACTTTTTTTTTTTATGATTTCTTCATTATTTTTTTCAATTTGTACAACATTTTTTTTGGTTAAAAATATTAAAAAATGATATTTATTAAAAACAAATTCAGTAATGTAGGCATAGTCTTCTTATTAAATAGATAATGTGTTTGATGTTGTTTAAAACTCCACTAGTTTTACACCCGTGCAAAATTGCACGGGTTTGTTTATTAAACTTGTTTTAAAAAATGTTGAGCTAAATTACAAAATATTGAAATCGGAATGTATAATTAAATTGTGGAATCCTAAGTAATATTACCTAATTAACGAAAAGTCACAAAGTGTATACATATCATAACAATTATTGGAAAAAATTTATTATCACCGATCAAAATAATGCAGAGAAAAAAAAATACTAAAAATTTTATGTCTTATACAATAGTAATATGATATAATATAGCTAATAAATTTTAATATTTGTTATTTACGAAAAAAATAAATCTATGAATATGATATTATCTTGTATATATGTACTGAACATAAAGGTGTTACGTGTATATATAGTGGTTGTTTTGAGTATATATTATGAAAGTCGTAAGAATTGTAGTAGATATAAGTAAAAAGTTTATTATTTAGAAGGTACCGAGACCCCGCTGCTGTAAAAAAATCTTTATATAGGGTCATTTTATGAAAATATAAATGATTAAGTTGTAGCTTATTGTACGATAAGTACTTGATAAATCAAGAATTTATTTAACTAATTTATTATTTGTAAAACTATTTTAATTTTAGGTACAAAATAACCAAGACAAAATTACTATAAAACAAAGTTTTTAACTTTTATTTCAATAACTTGATTCCTCATGATTACGACCAATCTATTTTGATACACTAATTATCATTATAATACAGATTATCAAATTGTAACAATAATCGTGAAAAATTCCTTAGCTTTACTTACTTATTTTTTGGTTATCAACTACTTTGTTTGTCCCAGTCATTATCTTATATTTTTAGAGTATCTCATTTCTTTGTTTATTTTTCTATATTTGATATTTTCTTAATTGGTTATTTGATCATACAACTACAATATTTTACACTCGTCATTTAATACAGTTTCCCACAAATGGTCCCCCCCCTCTCGCATTAATCTCTGTGTCAAAAATAAGGTAAACAAATGATCGAGATGGAGGGAGTATATACATTGTTGTTATAATTTGGCTATTCTTAACTATATCATGTAACGGTTTTGGTATATATAATACGAAGTATTACTAAAAAATGATCCAATTAACTCTTCTTTTAAGGTAATTAGCAAATTAACATGAATTGCAAAAAAAATAAGTCCATTGGAATTTGGACGCATACATACATATGGACACTAGTAGAAAAATGACTTTAGGCAAGCGAAAAAGGCTACGGTCACTGAAATTAACCGTAGCCTATTAAAAAAGGCAACGGTCAGTTAAAATACCCGCAGCCAAATATAGAGTTAATAAACAAAAGACTACGGTTCACCTATAAACCGTAGCCAAAATAACTTCATACACACCAAAGGCTACGGTTCTTCAGTAGGTCTTGCTTAAGACGGGTCGGATCTTGCAACGGGTATTTTGTGAGAGGAAATGGGTAGAGGAGACAAGGTGGGCTCCCCCCATGTGCTCTCCACTCACCCTTGATGGGTATTTTGTGAGAGAATATGGTATCCGTCTTAAGCTTAAGACGGATACCTCCGTCTTAAATAAGAATTTGTGACGGTTCTTTGTGTTGGTAATGATTTGTTTTTAATGCTTAAGATGTCAAGAATTCAGCATTGCAATCGCTTATGCTTAAACTTTTTGTCTGTACCAATGAAATCTCGTAAGAAGACCTGCTTCACTATGTTATACTTAATCTTTTTGTCCGTACCAATGAAATATCGTAAAACAACCTAATTTGATTTATGTGGATGGTTAAACGTATGGCTTATGTTAGTGCTAAAGATCTGTTTTCCGAGTTTACATGTGTGTTGTTTTGGTCATATGGCCGTATGTTTATGTTGTTTTTATAATGTAAAGTTTAATATTATTTTATGATTGCTATCAATAACAGAAAGAAGCTCTCTCGCCGGCTACATTTTTAGAAGAGTGCTAATGATGATCACGAGAGAAGTATTTTGACTAAGTTGAAGCAGCAGAGTAGTAGGCTATTTACGTCAAAGATGGATTAAATGGTGAGTTTCCCCTATTTCTTCCCTTAGGGTTGCTAGTAGACAAAATAGTCTGGAGTTAGTATCAGTTTTTGTGGTCTTTTGTCCAGGTTACATATTTGACGCTGGCCAGGTTACAAGTCCGCTGATCTTAACCATTGCTAATATGCTTTCCAGCGTCGGTTCCTAAACCGATGTTATTACCACTCCCTATCATATATGTCTATGCCATGGGCGTCTATGTTAATCGATGCTAAATGGTAGATTGGAACCGATGCCATAGGGTATATTTTTATAGTGGTACATACAGGCTGGTAAAACCTATATGTATTGTGACCCTTGATTATTTTGTGTAGGGTACATCCTGGCATCATTGTTGCGTTGTTATTTTGTGTTATACGTGCATCATGTCTCACTAAAGACTGACACTATCCGTCACAAGCTGAAGAAGGATAGTGTCCCTTTCACAATATGCAAGTGGGAGGGCAAGTGGGAGGATTCATTTGCCATCCACTCGTCCTTACCACTTGCATATTGTGAGAGGGGCATTATTCGTCTTCAGCTTGTGACGGACAAATCCCCGCCTTCAATGAGAATTTGTGTTATACGTGATACACATATATCACTTTTTCTTGGTGCGTTGGGATTATAAGTAATACACATTATTCATCACTTTTTCTTTGTATTATTTACGTGTAGCAGCTAAGTATATTGTCCGTTGTCACCGACTAATCTTACTTTTTTTTTTGCATTTGGTGTGTAGGTTGACTACTTCCAAGTGTTGACGAAAAATGATCCTCCTTGAGATAATTGTCAAGTAAGGACGTAGTTCAACATTGATTTTGTTTACAAGTGGTAATTACTTGTTGTTGATTGTAAAGTCAATTGTACGTGAAACATTGGTTTGTAATTATTTATTATCTTAATAAAGAAGCTTTACATTCACCAATAAAAAAATATTATTCAAAAAAAAAATATATATATATATATATATATATATATATATATATTTTTTTTTAAATTTTAATTAAGAAACGGCTACGGTTGTTAAAAGAGAACCGTAGCCTTATATCAACTTATGGCTACGGTTAAATCTTAATAACCGTAGCCAAAAGTCACTTTAGGCTACTGTTTTTAAGATTTAACCGTAGCCAAAGGTCACTTTAGGCCACGGTTCTTAACCATAGCCATAAGTACTTGATCTAAGGCAACGCCCGGATTTACCACGGTTGAGGAACCGTAGCCAAATGTCCTTTTTAACCGTAGCCAAAAGCCTTTTTTGTACTAGTGGGAGTGTGAATTGGCCCATCCATCTGGCAATATATGAAGTTCAACATTAGACTTGCTATTTCATTATTTCAACAACTGAGCAACCTAATACCAGCAACCCTAATCACCTCTTTTTTATCCATCCACTCCATTACTACCGCCGTAAATTGTTTCTTTTGTTTACTCTCTCACCCAAAAGAACAACAACTTTTCATCCATTTGACCTCCTTCATAAATTTAAACGACTACTTTCTCATCTAACAAAATCGTTTCTTTAATGTTCATCTCACAAATTTTCTTATTTGTTATAGTATAGTCAGTTTCTTTCTCAATTCCAAAAGGCTACTTCATCTGGTATATTTTCTTTTCCAATTTTAACATCTTTTTAAATTATTTCCAACCTTATAAAAATTATTTATGGGAATGTTAATTTGTAAGTTATTGAACTTCGTAGATCATCAATTGTATATATTTTTCTTTTTTAAATACATTTTCACTATTTAATTATTAATTATCACTCTTTCAATATATAGATCTAATGTTTTTATTAATTCAAAGTAGTTTGAATTTTTTTGATAATTAAATGTTCTTATTCTTTATTTGTCTCTATTTTTTTCACTTTTTATTTTGCAACTTTTATATTCAGGTTTTTGTATAACTGAGTTTTTTTTAAGTCTAAACAAATTATTCATTCTTTTTAAAACTATTATTTTAATTTTAATTATTTCTCATAATAGTAATTTTTTGTTTACTGTTACAACATCTCTGTAATTAATTTCTATATAAAACACATATGTGGTACTTGCTTTAATAAGTAGATATTTTTTTATAGTTTAATTTGATATCTTCAAAATTACTTTTTGACATATTTGAAACTATTATAGATTCTTTAATTTTATATCTTTTAAAATTTTACTGCCGAATTTAATAAGTCAAAAAATAAGACGAATATGACTAATCATCGGCCAATTTACAATTAAATCATGCCTTTTTTCTCACAAGAAAAAAAACAATAGCAATTAATTTGTCTAAATTTGAAAAATATAGAATGATTTTTATTTAACATTGTAATGTGTACTATTATTTATATATTTATTTCTGCATTAATTACCGACTTAATTAATGACCAATGGACAAATAAAGATTGTTTAGTAGTGGTGGGGTCACTAAAGAAAAATTAAAAAAGGAACCTGTTGTGCTGACGTGGAAGCACAGATTTGCTTGAAATGTTTGAGGTTTAAATACAGTAGGATTTCTAAATTCTAACCATCACCCGACTATCCCATTTTATTTCTTGAATTTGATTTTTTCAACTTATTATGTTCAAATTTGATGCATGCATTTATAAATATAAATTTTTATTTAAATTGTTCAATTCAAGTTTAATTTTCTTTCAACCGGGTTTCTTGATGTATTTGAATCTAGTTATACTGATTTTTTTTTATACTGACATTTTCTCTTTTTTTAAATTTATGATTTTATCACTTGAATATATTGTATTGTTTTTAATGTATGATTTTAATTATGCTTAATGTTTCTATAATTAAAATGAGGAAATAGAGAAAGTGTTAAGAAGAGAGAAATTAAATAAGATGCAATAGATGTGGAGTACATTATTTTTGCTTTTTTCCTTGTTTTAAGCGGCCAATATGATTCATTTAAATGTTTCTACTTTATAGACTAGTAGATTATAGACTAGTAGATAGTAGATATGAGAAAAACTTGTTGTCTTTGCGTTAGGATAGGTTTTTGTCCTTTATTTCAGAGAGTTTCGTTTTCATCAATTAATGGTTTTCTTTTCTTAAAGAAAAGTTATGTTTTCAATAACGAAAGATTAGTACAATAATGGCTTCTTATATGGTACTACGGTAAAGAACGTCACTTTTTCAATTAAAAATAACCCAGCCAGATAAAATCTATTATCTTCAAAAGTTTGCAATATTCGAAGACTTTATGGAGAATATTTGTATCATGAAACATTTATACAACATCGAGACTTTATTTTAATTGATTTTTATTGGTTATATCCCATTAAATTTCACAGATTATGTAGATGTTATATGAGTATTTATTATTAATATAATAAAGCTTTGCTAACAGAAAACTGGGTAGTATTTGAATGGAAGAGAGAGTTTTTTTTCTAAGATACTCCGTATCAGGAAATAGGACCTCTATAATAGGTGGTGCGGAGTACTTAATATACTTTTTTTTATAGGAAAGTACTTAATATACTTGTGATACTGACGGGTGATCAACTAGCACTATATGAAGTAATACCCTTGCATATTCAATGTTTTAAGAGTATCTGTTAGTGTTTTATGAAAGAGAATCTCATAATAATGATTACGAAAGTAATAAAATTGGTACATATAATATAAGAGATTTTATATTGATAAAGATGGCTACAATTTATATTAATAGGGGTATCAATCTATCTATCTATACTATATATTAAATCCTGATACCAAGGGACTTTCATGTAATTAAATAAAGTTATACAAATTAATTATACTATATAGTTTTTAATCGATAGCACTGTGTGATCGACCTGATCAAGGCATTTCAATGTAAATATTATATAATTTTGGTTGAAGTATAAATTTTAAAAAAAAACCAAAATAGGGTGATTTTCTTTAAAATAAACCTGCCCCACTTATGATATTAATTAGTTGCATAGAATATACATTAAATTAAAAATTTATAATTATTTAACTTACACAAAATATTTTGAAAACTATTAAAAGGTAAATAAATCAAGCTAGTTTTCTAAAAGATATAATATTGCATAGTTCTTTTAAATTGATTTAATATATATATATATATATATATATATATATAGGAATTGAATCATGTGAAGCACCCTTCTTAGGGTGAGGCAGCTGTACCCATCCTAACCATCGGATCTTAAACCTATGGACGCTTCAGATTGTGCCACGTGCCCCCTACAAATCTCATGACCACCTGAGATTTTCCCCTAATTAATCGTCATTTACTCTTCGTCCGTTCTCTCTCTTCCCAGCTCAATTTCCACCTTCTTTCTCTCTCTTCCACACTCCATTTTCACTGTTTCTTTGCGCAAAACCTACGCAAATCCTCCATTTTCAATCTCGACCTTCATCATTTTCGATCGCCGGCGATCTAGCTCCTTTTTCTCATCCTAATTTTCGATTAGGTACTTTTTCTCATCCTAATTTTGTTCATGCAACTCTTTAATTATTGTATAAACTGAGTTGAGCTTATTTTTCTTCAATTTTCGCTGTTTTTCTACTCTTATTTGTATCATTCATTTCTTTCCTTTAGTATTTCATACCTACATTTCGTTTTTCTGCATTTGCGTTCATTTTCGTTCATTTTCGTTCAATTAATTTCTGCATTTTTGTTCATGTACTGAGTTGAGCTTATGTTTTGCAGGTTTCGATTGTTTTCTACGCTGCTTTATCAATTCTAGTTTGATTTTGAGGTACTTTCATTACTTCTCCATTCTTTCGTGCTCTATTTGATTTTTTGTCATTTTCATGTGATTTTTGTGATGTTGAATTTAATCAGTTATTTCATACCTAGATTTTCGTTTTTGATTCAATTAATTCAATTAATTTCGTTCATTTTCATTTTCATTCAATTTTCATTCATTTTCATGTTGAATTTATTGTTTTCTGCATTTTCGTTCATTTTCATTCAATTAATTTTTGTGATTTTGATTTTTTGTGATGTTGTATATTTTGTTGTTTATCAAATTTTACCACAGTCTATCGAGTAGTAGTCTCACAGTCACTGCTCTCTCGTGTAATGTATGTTGATACTAGTCGGAATCCATTGGATATATATAGGTTATCTTTGTGTGGAATACAGATTTATAAACTTCAGTGTAAATAATAAAGCTTAACATAGTGATCATTCACCAAACTTGTGATGTTTGTGATGTTTGTTGCTACATCTTGTGAGCCCTTGGTTTCTCAAACTTGGCAGGCTATCAATAAAGGAATTTATGGTTCTCCTATGTATTGCTTTTTTGAGAGATTGAAAGTGGTTAAGCAGAAGCTTAAAAATCTTCATCAACAACATTACTCTAGAATCTCCAGAAGCTTAAATGGTTTTTGAATCTTAACTTCTTGGGTTGTTAATCTAGGAGCTTAGTTTGTGAAACTATGAAAATAGGAATTCAAACTACATGAAACTACATGTTTATTGTTGATGTCATCGAATAGACACTGTGTTTTTTGTTTAAATAGTTTTCAAGTAGTCAAGCTACATCAAAGAATGATTTGTATACATGGCTAAAGCAAAACAATTTTCAAGTTTTCATGCGATTTTTGTGATGTTGAATTTAATCAGTGGGTTGATTTGTGTCATAAGCTTTAATGTTGTCTTCTTGTTTGACGTCTTTATATGCCTATAACTTGTGTATGACGATTCTACTTGGAGGAGATTTGGTTGAGCTTATTTTTTTTCCAATTTTCGCTGTTTTCTACTCTTATTTGTATCATTCATTTCTTTCCTTTAGTATTTCATACCTAGATTTCGTTTTTCTGCATTTGCGTTCATTTTCGTTCAATTAATTTCTGCATTTTGTTCATTCAACTACTTAATTAGTTTATGTATTGAGTTGAGCTTATGTTGTGCAGGTTTCGATTGTTTTCTACGATGCTTTATCAATTCTAGTTCGATTTTGAGGTACTTTCATTACTTCTCCATTCTTTTGTGCTCTATTTGATTTTTTGTCATTTTCATGTGATTTTTGTGATGTGTGAATTTTAATCAGTGATTTCTTACCTAGATTTCGTTTTTCTGCATTTTCATTCAATTAATTTTTGTGATTTTGATTTTTTGCTATTGTTGTATATTTTGTTGTTTATCAAATTTTAGCACAGTCTATCCATTAGTCTAGTAGTCTCACAGTGATTTAAATTACAATTTATCAAATTTTAGTAGTCTCACAGTCACAGTCACAAATTTTAGCACAATTTATCAAATTTTAGCACAGACTAAAGACCTGCTGAGTTTTGGTAAAGAATCTAAGGATAACCATGCGACAACCACAATACCTAGCGACTCTAAGGCTTCCATTGATGGGGGAGTAAGGGGATTCAAATGTAAGTAGCATTTGAGTTGAGAACAGAGTGACTGCATTGACTGCTACCTCATAATACCAAAGGTTGTGAAACTCCTTGAAACTAGGAAATTTATTTGTTACAGTAGGCCATCTGTTTGTGAATTCTACAGCTTAGGTTTGTGAAACTTGGCT
The DNA here is from genome assembly GCA_022085475.1 of Heliosperma pusillum. NCBI lineage: Eukaryota > Viridiplantae > Streptophyta > Magnoliopsida > Caryophyllales > Caryophyllaceae > Heliosperma > Heliosperma pusillum. The sequence goes on from JAIUZE010049550.1 coordinate 46,732, forward strand.
TGTTGTGTTGTGATAGTCGGTCTGTCACGGTGAAACGTTAATCATATGATGCACATATGTTTGTTTAGTCGTGAATCTAGTTCCTGACTTTGTGAAACTTAAGTATAATTTTGTGAACCTTATAATAGTCGGCCAGTCACGGTGAAAAGTTAATGATATGATGTATATATGTTTGTTAAGTTGTGGATCTAGGACCTGACTTTGTGAAACATAGGTATGATTTTGTGAACCTTATAATGGTCTCTCTGTCAATGTGAAAAGTTAATATATGATGACTATATATTTGTTTAGTTGTGAATATAGGACATGATTATGTGAAACATAGAAATATTTTATGTGAACCTTAGTTTGTGGTGTGAGTCTAAGACTTTAGTTTGTGAAACTGCTGTGAACATAGGAATTGACTTTGTGAAAGTAGGCCATCGTTTTGTGAATCCTACATCTATGGTTTGTGAAACTACATTTTTAACAACTTATATTTGGTCATGCAGGAATGGTGTTTTATCCCCTTGGTTATATAATATGAAGGAGCTTGTTTGCAATCGTGAGTGCACTCCCGCTGAACCTGCTAACAAAAAAAGAAAGATTTCACATAAAATGCCTAAAATGCCTTCTTTGAGAAGTAGGATGTCTCCTTCTGGTATTTACCAATTTATCAACAATCCAACCAATAAACCATCCGATAATCAAATTTTGGCAATCAAACAAATGGGATTTGAGGGTCTCTTGCACCTTCAAACTGACACAATCCCAGGAAACTTGGCTTACTGGCTTGTCTCTACTTTTGACCCGTACAAGGGATGCTTGTTGGATGGCAATCTTCCTATTTTAGAGGAAGACATACATGCTTGTATGGGAATACCAATGGGACCACTGGTAGTTGATGAAGCACCAATCGGAGATAAGTCTCCACAGTTTTTATCTCTTTTGGAGGACTTCAAAAGTCAATATGAAGGTGATCTAATTGATGTTAAAGTCATCCTTAGTAAACTTTCTACACAAATTGATGGTGGTGACAGTTTCAAAAGAAACTTTATTGTATACATCTTCTCAAGTTTCTTAGGTGGTGTAAAAGGCAACAAGGCAAGTCTGCGGATCCTTAAAAGCCTATCTGACACGTCTTTGATTTCGGAGTATAATTGGTGTAATTTCATAAAAAAGAAACTAGCTGAGCAAGTTTTGTCGTGGCAAAAGGAGGAGTTTTCTGAAGAAAAAACAGTCAAGGAGAATTGGTTTGGCGGGCCTATTATGGTCTTGGTTTTTATCTATTTAGATAGGTGTGTTTTTATGGTTCGTACAGTTAGTAGACAATATCCCACATTGTCTACTTGGACAAAAAAAGCTATATCAAAGAGAATACAGGATGAGTTAAAATCAAAAAGTTCTTTCGGTCATGGTTCTGTTGAGGGTGGAATTGTCATCAATCATAAGCCACTTCCTAAGATTGAGCTAGTGCAATCTTCCAAGCCCACTATTGTATCTGAGCAACATCCAATGCCAAAGAAGGTTATTCCTTCAGTTCTGGAGGAAGAAGATAAAGATGATCGAGACAGAAACAATGTTCCAACTAGCAGCCAAGTTAATAATGTCTTTGTTGATAAACTTGTTAGCAAGGCAAATAATTTGGCTAAAGCTTTTGTGGAGTACAAATCTGTTGCTAGTGAAGCTTTGAACAAACTACCTTCCTCAGAAGTAGTTTGTAAAATGGTCGCGGCTGTTGATGGTATAGCGTACGGGTTTAATTTATCCCAACAAAGCAAATCAGATGAGGAGAATGAGGGTAAGGACAATGAGGAAGATCACGTTGTACATGCTGACAAGGTGGTCGAGAATGTTTTACGGGATGTTCAAGAGAATGAGAATGTGGATAGTGTTAAGGGTAAGGACAATGTGGAAGATCATGTTGTAGATACTGACAAGGTGGTAGAGAATGTTTTACGAGATCTTCAAGATAATGAGAAAGTTGATAATGTAAGGGGTAAGGACAATGTTGAGAGTTTTTGGGGGTCGTCATGGGGTTGGTCTGAAGCTCAACTATTGGATGCGTTTAATGCTGTGGGTGACGCTATGCAACCAATAGTTGCAGAAAGAGTAAAAGTGTCTCAGAGAACCAAAGTGGACACAATTATTCGTAAGCTTAAAAAACCTCGTTCGCCACCAGATTGTCCTAGTTTCCGTCTCCTATCTTCATCGGATGATGATTCTCAGCCAACAGACCATATCCCTCCACAACAGGAACACTTGCCTCCAGAACCTCATTTATCTTCTGTTGTGGCAAACACAACTTCATCTCTTGACCCTGACGCTCAGCCTGATTCACAGCCAACACACAACACAGACCATATGCCTCCAGAAGAGGAACACGTTCCTCCAAAACAGCCTGAGGAACACGTTCCTCCAGAACAGCCTGATTCTCATTTATCTCCTGTCGTGGCAAATACAACTTCCCCTGTTATCCTTTTAACACCTTCACCTTTGTTAGAAAACACAAATGTTAACCCTTCCCTTGTTGTTCATCATCCTAATGTCATTGTAATACCAGATACTCCACTTGCACATAAACCATCTATCAGTAGACAAGCGGTGTACACTCGTCGTCGATCCCCACGTTTAGCAAAGTTAGATGAGGTATCAGATGTTCCATGCAGTACCCCAGCGACGATCCATGTGCCATTTCCTCTATTTCCAGTGGATGTTCATGGTGATACTAATTTTGACATTCCTGACAATGACAATGAAATTCCAGAGAATGTTCGAGGTAAGAGGGTTGCATTTGCCGCGGAGGTGTTTCGGTCTCTTTATCTCCAAAGAAACATTAGTCTTCTTGGGGATTTGAATCAAGCCGAGAAAAAGATACTTGATTTCATACTTGGTGATTCATATAATGGAAGGTATTTCTTTTGTTTAAAAAAGAATTATATTATTTGTGATGATACTATTTTGTGGTGATATTATTTGAATCAACATGACGGAACGATTATTATAAGTTTCGCAAAATCATGTCTTATTTTGTGAATCCTAGTGGCTATTTTGTGAATCTTATATCTTATTTTGTGAAACTTGATCATAAATTGTTCAAATTGCTTTCATGAGTTTTCATAGGAGTTTCACAAACTAAGATCCCACATTCACAAACCTTAGGTGTAGGATTCACAAAAAGATGCCCTACTTAAAGAAGGAAAATTCCTAATTTTCAAGTAGTTTCACAAACTTAGGTCGAAGTTTCACAACATAAAAAGTCAAGGTTCACAAACCTTAGCTGTAATTAAATACTCAACATGACGGAACGATTATTATAAGTTTCGCAAAATCATGTCTTATTTTGTGAATCCTAGTGGCTATTTTGTGAATCTTATATCTTATTTTGTGAAACTTGATCATAAATTGTTCAAATCGCTTTTATGAGTTTTCATAGGAGTTTCACAAATTAAGATCCCACATTCACAAACCTTAGGCGTAGGATTCACAAAAAGATGCCCTACTTAAAGAAGGAAAATTTTTGTGAATCCTAGTCTACTATTTCCATTTTTACTTCTGTCCAACAGATTTTTTATTTTTGCTGCTTTGGGTATGTAGTGAGGTTCTGTTCAAAAGTCAAAGTAGCACATTGACAAGGAGCGAATTGAAGACTGTCATTGAAGGTGATCGAGTATCATCTCATGTCATACATGTTTGGTGTGAGATCCTGAACAATAACGAGAGATTGAGATCACGTGATTCTCCTTGTCGTTTATTTGTGTCATTTCCGAAAGACATTGTTAGTACTATCTATCTATTATATCCAAGTCTTATTTATATGTTGTGCACTTACAATTGATACTGACATATATTCCTTTTTTTTCTTCTAGAACCTAGACAATGTTGATGTTTCTGGAGCGTCATTAGTAAGTTTTTGTCTGTTCCCATTTCAATTTCAACCTTAGTTCATTTCTGTCCATTCTTATTTAGTGTATTTTTCTGTCTTTTTCAGATTTTCACCCCAATCACTGTTTGCTCATGCCCACCATTTTTGTTTTGTTTCAACTTGGGAAATAGCAAATTGCAAATCATTCATCCTATGAAGGACACGGCTGTTACATATGCTGATTACATACAACCTACGGTACATTTGTTTTTCTTTTGCTTTTGGGCATTTATGTTGTGTGGGTTCTTCAAAATCCGTCCGGGTGGGGGTGGGTTGCTAGCTTAGTGGCGAATTAGATCAGTGTATTTTGACTTTGACCCGGACTCGTTCATGGGAGGGCCAGGTTAGGCCGGTTGACAATTGAATTGAATTTTTGTCGTATATGTAAAACTAGGAATTGTTAACATTGGACTCGTTCATGGGAGGGCCAGGTTAGATCGGTGTACTTATTTTGTGAATCTAACCGCTAAGTTATGTGAATCTTGCACTTCTGAAGTGTTAACCTTGGACTTAACTTTGTGAAACTACATAAAATAAGGTGTTAAACTGAAATACGATGAAAAAAAATGGAACAAAAAACTAAGCTCTCTTTTGTTCATACAGAAAGACTTGTTCATCAGCCTTCTAGAACCAAAGTTGCCAGTTGTGACATCTGTTTCTTGGATGATGCCTGAGGTATTTATCCCTAAGTCAAGTTTGAATTGTGATCAAATTGACAATGGACTCCACTTGTTGCGCATATTGGAGACTTTCAAAGGCTCCAAAAATGGTTATTCAATAGGCTTAATGAATGTAAGATTACCTTTTCAACATCCACTTTTTATTTATACATTGATAAAATAGATTACATGCATTTGAAACACTTTAAAATTATCTGATTTTTCTTTTTTAGGAAATTCAACTCACACGTTATGCATTGAGGGTGTGCCATCGCATTATAACATGCAATGAAAACATATTACGAAAAAAAGTTCAACAAGATGCAGAAAAATGGAGTTCTGTACCTCGGTAACAACCTTCTTCATACTCAATTTTTAAACACCTACATACATTAGTGTTTTAGCTGTATAAAAGCTCTACAATAATGATATTTTCTCATTATGACAGTGGACATCAACTACTACCTTACACTGACAATGAATTGGTGAAGTTTGTTTGGCAAAGGAGAGCAAAGAAAGACTTAGAGTAAGCAACTCTTACTGAGTTCTCATATTTACTTCAATTTTGTTTTTTGAATTCGTTTCCATTGTGATATATATATACTAATTGCATTTTTATAAATATGTAAGTGTGGCTATGGTGTCGACGGAGTGGATGGAAGTTACCAGAATAGCTTTGCAGTCGTTTAGACCACGTGCCTTTCTTATGGATCAGGTAAGTAGCATCTTAAGTTCCTTTTTGAAGTTCATTTCCATGCTCATGTTTCACTATCTTTGAACATGTTTTATTTTTTTCACGTATCGTTTTTCCTAACAAATTTTATTTTGTAGGTCATTGATATGTTTGGAATTAAGTCGACGGTGGGTAGAACAGATCTCCTCTACTTGCCAACAACAGTATATGTCAGTTTTATCATTTTTTTTGAAGCTTTTATTCAATACTTATCAACAACATATCTCCTATGTTATGGTTGATAAACTTCAATAACTTGTGTTTTGTCTGAAGCAGACAGTTGATCTGGAGAAAAAACCTTCTATTTGGGGTAATTATATGAAGTGCACTTACATACCTGTTGATAGTAGATCTATTGAAAAGGTCAAGAACCTCTTTTACCTAATAATTGTTTGTGCTTATTAAAACTTTTTAGTGTTGTTATTGTTGCTTATTCTTCTTTTCCTGATACTATCTCAGGTTTTTATCCCTATCATAAAAGACAAGCATTGGTGGTCGTGTGTCTGTGATTTGAAACGAAAGAAATGTTACATACTTGACTCGTGCACGTCTTTACTTAGTGACCCTGAGAACGAGTACACGATGGACATTGTACGATTTCTTTTCCAACATAATGTTTTTAGTGTTTGAGATGTATAAATCAAAATTTTCAAATCTTGATTTACCTTTTCACTTTCAGTTGTACAATGTTTCGGGTGTTCTGGGCAATACACCGTCATATGAGCATTTGAAGTACATCCACATGATGAACTTTGATAATGTTTGTGTCACTCAACAAAAAACAATGTAAGCGTTTATCTTCCTTACTAATGTTTTACAGTTAGTTCAAGAAACTAAGAATCGTGTATTTGAATGTTAAACACTACTAATTCATAATTAATATCTTTGTGTATAGCTATGATTGTGGAGTGTTCGTGCTGAAATTTTTGAGTGCGGTGGACAATGAGATTTTATGGAAGGACACTAAACACTTTGAGGTAAGAATATTCTATCTACTAAATCAATTTCTCAAAATTCTTGCTACCAAGTCATATTTTCTATGTGGTAGCTGAGTGTCTTTTACTCCGAATGTGAAGCTTGAAAAACAAGAAACAATAGCTTTCTTGGGGTTTGTTCTAGGAGCTATTGGTCTTTTTTTATGCTGCTAAGGTACAAGGTCTAATATATGTTATTATCGATATTTGCAGAACCTGCCTCAATATCGAAAGTCCACAATGTTAGATCTTCTTAAATGGGAGAAAAATAGTATAAAGGTATAATTTATTGTCTTAAAACTGATGTCATTTTCTTCTATATATAACTTTGGTGTAAATTTTTTAACTAATCCTATACGATTGCTTGTTTTTGTTGGTATAGGTTTTCTCCTAAAGTTTTTGTTTTGTGCTGGTGGGAGCAAGGGATAAATACGGTGGGAGCAAGGGATGAAGACAATACAGACGGTGTAAATCCATAATTTAGAAGACATGCGTTTCCATAATTTAGCAAGGGATAAATATTTTTGTTTAGTAGACAAGCAGCTCAACTTGCACTTTTGAGAATCTAGGGCCTCAATTTGTGAATCTCACACTTTTGAATTGTGAATCTATGAACTTAGTGTTTAAAAATAGGATTTGACTTTGTAAAACTTGGTCTTATAGTTTGTGAATCTACATCTAATCTATGTGATGAATCCTATGGCTAATCCTAGTTTGTTAATGTATGGCAGACGTTTGTGAAACTAGGATCTCAATTTGTGAAGCAATAGAAATTTACATATTGTATTCACAACATATGAAATAGCAACCTTTAAACTAAAACGATTTCACCCACTGACGTCTCGCTTTCGGTTTCACAAAATCAGACACGTTTCATAAAATTAAACGATTTCATAAATTGATGTCTACCTTTCTTCCAAAAAATATGGTCTAGGATTCACAAAATCATCAAATACTACAAAATCATAAAATGCTAACCAAAAACATATTACCAAATGCTTGAGTTGAAAACCAAAATAAATCAAACAAAAGGAAACGGTAGTTAAAGCTTGTGTTTATTCAATCCTCATCATCCTGGGAATACATCACTCTCTATTCCGCTTCTTCACTCTCTATTCCGCTTCTTCCGCTTCTTCCTCTTCTGATGTATGCACCTGTGTAAAGGAACAAACCTTTAATTAGATACTCCTTTGAAAAAAAATTGTCTAGGAATCACAACAATGGTAACAAATATTTGAAATTATAAGAGAGATAAAAAATTTAAAGAATAATTACTTGGTTTTCGAGAGGATGCTCTGCAAAATCATTTGGACAATTTCTTTTGTCATGACGTGCCATACGTTTACAGTTAGCACATAGCCTTTTCGGTTTTTCTGCCTTCTTAATTGCCTTATTTTTGTTACTCACCATCCTTTTACCGCTACCTTTGTTTTTACACATCTTAGGGGGTAAGACCTTCACTTCTTTGGGCGCCTTGACATTGAGAAGGACTTCCAAATGTTGTTCTTTGGTCATAGGCTCCGATTTTGGCTCAAGTTTCTCTCGGAATTCTTTAAGTAAATTTGCAAATTCACTCATATCCGATTCTTCTTTTCTTTTGAGGATACCCACAGTTGCGTAAATCTCAGACCACACACCAGACATTCCAATTTTCCTACTATCATTAGCATTGTAGTTGTGAAGAAGATTTCCATTAGAATCATAAATTGGGTTTCTCAGTGCCTTCTTACTCCACCTACGCAAAATGTATTTCTCAGGTATTTCCTTAAATTTCCCAGAGCAAATCCAAATGATGTGATTGCATAAAATACCCTTCCTTTCAAAGAGTTTACATGTACAACTTACATCCATCGTCCTCCTATTGTACTCAACTCCATATGTCTTTTTCTTATTTGCGTCTTCAACCATTGAAACTTCAAAATGAGTTTCTGGATCTGGTGGGGTGTATCCAACCACACTACACGCGTTTACCGCACACTTCACTTCCTCTTGGAATTCATAGAAAATTTCGTGTGTATACGCCTTCACTGCATGAGCCTCCCAGTTTAACCCGAAAAGAGTTTCGGGTATTGAGTTGCTACTATCCGCTTCAAGCTTATTTAGAGTGTGTCTTTGTTGGTCTATTGCACTCTCATACCTCATCCAAAATTCTACAAGAGTCCCATACTTATTTTCAAATCTCTTGAAAAAACTATTTCCACTTTCCGATCTTTGTGTGGTTTTCAAAATACCACCCATCAAAACATTCCTAAAATAAGCGGGTATCCACTGCTCCCTTATATCAAACTTCCCGCTCAACCAAGTATTTCCTTCTAATGAGAACTCACTGATTACCTTAGCCCACTTTCCTTCGAATTCCTCAGGCTCCATATCGTTGTCCCAGATGACATTGTTAAAACGGGTTAGAAAATCAGTGTCTTTGCAAATTGAGCTCCCAACTTTGTCGGTTACTTTTTTCATGATGTGCCACATACAAAACCTATGTCTTGCTTTTTTAAACACATCTGCAAGTGTAACAAAAAAACTAGTTATTTAAAGCAAGTTTGTGAAACTTGGCTTGTTGTGTTGTGAATCTAGGTCTGTAAGTTTGAAATTTTTTCCTTCTTAAAGTAGGACATCTGTTTGTGAATCCTACAGCTAAGGTTTGTGAACCTTGACTTTTTAAGATGTGAATCTTCGACCCAACTTTGTGAAACTACTTGAAAATTAGGAATTTTATTTGTTAAAGTAGGGCATCAGTTTGTGAATCCTACAGCTAAGGTTTGTGATTCTGGGATCTTAGTTTGTGAAACTCCTATAAAAACTCATGAAAACGATTTCAAACATTTAAGTTGATATACAAACACACCTGGAACTGCATTAATTAATGTTGGGTCTTGGTCGGTGATTATGTAGTTTGGTTCATTGCCACCCATTGATTTCAAAAATTGCTGAAAAACCCAAACGAAAGAATCATCGTCTTCATGAGATAAAAGGGCAGCTCCAAAGGTTATGGACTTTTTATGATTGTCGATGCCAGTGAAAGGCGTGAATTTCATTCCATATTTGTTAGTGCCATAAGTCGGATCAAATGAAATTGCATCGCCAAAAATAGAGTAACATCTCATCGATTCAGCATCCGTCCAAAAAATCCTTGACAAACAATTATCTGAATCAGTTTCATACGCAAATTGGAGCCCTTTCGTTTCACGGAGGGTTTCGAAACGTGACAAGAACATTTCTGCATCCTTATCCTTTATAAAACACTTCACATCTCGTTGGAAATTCTTGAATTGCGAAAGTGAACCTCCCACATTCTCGTATCCCCCTGCTTGCTCCTTGCATAACTGATATGTTTTACTAGCCCCAACATTCGCCTTCGAATTGTTGATTATAGTTTGCTTATGATACTCAGACAGATTTTCGGCAAGTTTCTGAAATTCCCTATCTTTAACCGAAATCAATTCGTGATTGTGAGCCTCATGGAATTGTTCAACCTTGTACGCCTTTCCATCGACTACGAATTTGATCATTGCTTTACAACCCCACCTTTTAATTTTTGTTATTCTGGTAAATTTTTGCCTACTAGAACATTCAGTTTCATCTCCGCCTCCGCTTGATTTTGCACTGGATTTTGCACCACTTGTAGCGTCAGATTTTTCACCGATTATACCGATTATAGGGCGTCTCTTCCTCTTATTAAAACCTTCACGATGACAAAGAAGGACTTTTGTTCGAATCTCACCATCTCGGGATCTCTTAGTTGAAGACTTTCTTGATTCAAACCCAGAAGCAAGAGCATAAATTTCATAGAACTTCATCGCTTTTTTTATGCTCACAAATCTTTTGCCGATCACAGGTGTAAACTTCTCTTCAACCCTACTTATCCATTCCTCACTGCCACCCGGAGTGTAACATAAAATAGGAGACATAGTGAATACTGTAGGGGTTGTTAAGACATTAGAACCCTCACCACCCTCACCAGAACCAACATTAGAACCCTCACCACCCTCACCATAACCAACATTAGAACCAGAAGCCTCACCAGAACCCACACGAGCATTAACAGAAACATTATCCTCTCTGTTGGAGTTCGCATTGGAATCAACACCTAAGAAAAAAAAATCATCAAATCAAGTTTCATATTCAAGAATCATATCTTATTTTGTGAATCCTAGTGCCTAATTTGTGAATCTAATATCTTATTTTGTGAAACTTGATCATAAAATTGATCATAAATTGTTCCAATCACTTTCATGAGTATTCATAGGAGTTTCACAAACTAAGATCCCACATTCACAAACCTTGGCTGTTGGATTCACAAAAAGATGCCCTACTTAAAGAAGGAAAATTCCTAATTCATGAGTTTTCATAGGAGTTTCACAAACTAAGATCCCACATTCACAAACCTTAGGCGTAGGATTCACAAAAAGATGCCCTACTTAAAGAAGGAAAATTCCTAATTTTCAAGTAGTTTCACAAACTTAGGTCGAAGTTTCACAACATAAAAAGTCAAGGTTCACAAAACTTAGCTGTAATTAAATACTCAACATGACGGAACGATTATTATAAGTTTCGCAAAATCATGTCTTATTTTGTGAATCCTAGTGGCTATTTTGTGAATCTTATATCTTATTTTGTGAAACTTGATTATAAATTGTTCAAATCGTTTTCATACGAGTTTTCATAGGAGTTTCACAAACTAAGATATCAGATTCACAAACCTTAGCTTTAGGATTCACAAACTGTTGCCCTCCTTTAACAAATAAAATTCCTAATTTTCAAGTAGTTTCACAAACTTGGGTCGAAGATTCACAACACAAAAAGTCAAGGTTCACAAACCTTAGCTGTAATTAAATACTCAACATGACGGAACGATTATTATAAGTATCGCACAATCATGTCTTATTTTGTGAACCATAGTGGCTATTTTGTGAATCTTATATCTTATTTTGTGAAACTTGATCATAAATTGTTCACAAAACTTTTTCATACGAGTTTTCATAGGAGTTTCACAAACTAAGATATCAGATTCACAAACCTTAGCTGTAGGATTCACAAATTGTTGCCCTCCTTTAACAAATAAAATTCCTAATTTTCAAGTAGTTTCACAAACTTGGGTCGAAGATTCACAACACAAAAAGTCAAGGTTCACAAACCTTAGCTTTAATTAAATACTCAACATGACGGAACGATTATTATAAGTATCGCACAATCATGTCTTATTTTGTGAACCCTAGTGGCTATTTTGTGAATCTTATATCTTATTTTGTGAAACTTGATCATAAATTGTTCAAATCGTTTTCATACGAGTTTTCATAGGAGTTTCACAAACTAAGATCTCAGATTCACAAACCTTAGCTTGTAGGATTCACAAACAGATGCCCTACTTTAAGAAGGAAAATTTTTCACAAACAGACATAGAAAGTATTATATAATGAACACAAAATCAAGTCTTTATTGCACAGCAACCATTAACACCAACACCAAGTCTTAAATTCACAAAATCGAAATGAAAGCGGCAAAAAAGCGATATACCTGTTTCAATAGAACTATTATTTGTAGTATCTACAATCTCCATAACAATCAGAGCTGCAAAACGTCAAAATCAACGACGAGGTTAACAAAAAAAAGTTAAATTTTGATGAAAATAATCAACGACTTTTTGAATATGTTAAATTTTGATGAAATTATGAAATTACCTGAAATTTAATTGAAATTTTCTTCTGAATTTCGTAGAATCGACGCCCAATTTCGATAATATCGACGTTGTTGTGTGTTGTTTCGATAATATCGACGCCCAATTTCGTAGAATCGCAGCAATTTCGTTGAAATTTTTTGAAATTATGAATGTTGAAAGTTGATGCAGAAGAAGCAGAAAGAAGTTTGTGAATAATGATGAAATTTGGTTGTTGTGTGTCAGCCCTAATTATTATCCAGTGAGAAGTTTACATTTTCACGGCTTGAGTCAGCCCAACACGGCTTGAGTCAGCCCAACACGGCTTGAGTCAGCCCAACAAAATAGTATCCAGTGAGTAGTTTGGTGAGGCAGGCTGCCTCGCCATAATTTGCTGCCTCACCGGAGTCAGACTCTATATATATATATATTGATTCTTCCATATATCCTATTTAGTCCATTCATGTTTTCTTCCTATTTTCATTTTTGGAGTTGGGTTGTGTGTTTTGTGTGGTTCATATTTAATTGCATGTGGGATTGAGTATTTTGTGTGGTCCAAATTCATTTTTTTAATCCAAGAGCTCAAATGAAAGGGAAAGATTACGAGGGAGTATTATGTTACACTTATTACATCTTTTTTGTAATCATTTATTTTCATTTAATCATTTTCCTCTTCTCTTTCTTTTTCATCTCCATCTTTCTTGCCAAATATCTATAAATAATATAAAAGACAAATTTAAGAAATCCACATGACAACCTTTCTACTACACAAATCATATGTGGCATAATTAGGAAGTCTCCTCTTACAAAAGCAAAGCTAAACAGCTAAAAAATTCTTCGACTTCCTTTGCCTTTGAAGGTCTCCTTAAGATCAACAAAATATTTACTCGTACATAAATTTTATCATTAGACTATTCATCTTCTGGACTATCCATTTACTCCCGAGTCATTTAACATCCAAATTAAATGTTCAACATTAAAACCTCCGAAGTTAAATTCAAAGAGGCCATCAGTTTGACTTTTCGGTTTCATACTATCGCTATATATACTTTCTCTGTATTAATACTTCATATACATTCTCGTCCTTCAATCGTAGTTGGTGTGTTGATTTTCAATCATGCTTTTAGTCCCATGAATCTCAAATATTCACTACAAGAGAAAGCTCGATATGCGACGGATTATTCCGTCGCCAAACATGGTATTTCCGCCGCCAGAGACATTTTTGCGACGGATTTGCGACGGATAGTGTCCGTCGCTTATTTTCGTCGTAAACAGCAGTATTCGCGACGGACTAATCCGTCGCAAGTTAGTTGCGACGGGATATCCGTCGCCAACATAAATAGCGACGGATTACAGGTGGCAGCCAAGTCAAAGAGAAAGTCAAATTTTGCGACGGACATTCCGTCGCAAAAATTGACTGCCCCTTTGACTTGACTGCCACCTGTACAATCAAGTCAAAGAAAAAGTCAATTTTTGCGACGGAAATTCCGTCGCAAAAATTGACTTTTTCTTTGACTTGGTTGTAAGTCAGTCAATTTTTGCGACGGAAATTCCGTCGCAACAACGCCTGTATTTTCCAGGAAATGGTTGTTTCCTGCATCCCCTCTCTGCGTTAAAACGTCAAAAAACCTGCAAATAACAGAATTTTTCCAGCTGTTACTCGTCCAACAAAGTTTTGAATGTAACACAAAACCATGCGTGAACAAAGTTTTGATTTTATATCATAAAAGTAAAGTCTTACAAATAAAAGGTTTTAAGTTCAAAATAGTTAACTAATCACTCAACCACACGGAGTGAATGGAGGGAAAGGGGTGAATGGGTTGGGCCTACCATTATCGCCGCCATCATCATCTAAGTCGTCTCGACCCTGGTTAGAACCTCCAGTTCTGCAGCTTTGAGTAGAATTTCTTGCAACCTGACTCAAGTACTCTTCTATTGCTGCAGTCCTTCGAGCTTGCTCGTCGCGCTCTCACCTTAGTGCCGCATTCACCTTTGACAGCTTAGTAGCCAAACCTTGGGTGCACTGAGTCGGGGTTGAGGTAGCAACAGAGTGTCTATGATGGTCAAACAAATAATCCGCCGCTGATCCCAATCCGTAGCATCTTCCTTTCTTGTCAAATCCTGTCTCCTCATAATAGATCTCATTATCGTCGATGTTTTCGACTCCTTGACTTTGAAGCTCAGACTTCTTTGACATGATCTTATTCTGCATCACAAACAAGTTCAGAATTAGTAATTGTCATTTAAATTAAATAGTTAATGTAATTAAATATATAAATGACAAACATAAATAACTTAACAAAAAAATGCATAACTTACAAAGAGTTCAGCTGGTTTTTTCGATAACCATCCACGAAACTTGTGCTTCTTTGTCTTCTCTAAGACTTGCACGGCATTTGGGATACCAGATGAATTTTTATCGACCTACAATTTAAATACTTTTTAGTATAACACACACACACACACACACACACACACACACATATATATATATATATATATATATATAAGTATTAAATTATAATTAGATAAATAAATAAAAAATGAAAGAAGATTTAAATATACCATTTCGTCCATGATTCTCAAGGTGTTTTTTCTACCCATAATGTGAGTAGGCAATGCCTTTCCCTTCTCTTCACATCCCGACCTACGATTAGCCGCGGCTGATTGAGATCTCGCAACGAAATAATGATCTTCGACAGGCCTATTCTTAAGCTTTCTAAATAAGTCCAAAGGAATCCAACTCGGCATGTGCTCCTCGTCTTTCTGCGAGGCTCGGTAGATCATATGACGTAAACGGGTCTTCATGGCGTATTCCCAAGCTTTCCTTACCATATCTGTATGGCGAGGATAGAAAGAAACCCTTTGCTGTCATGATTAAAAACATAAAGTTAGGAAAATATTAAGTAAATAAACAAAAAAAAAAATCAATGAAAAGATAAATTGAGAAAAACAAATTTAAATAGATATAATTATAATATTTTAAATAATTATACCTCAAACCAGTTCCACCAAGACGACCGCAAATTATTTGACGCCTCTTTCCAATTTGGCGCATGCTCCTTGTACCCACAGGTTATGGTCTCCGAAATCAGTTTAACCACATCTGAGTCACTGAACCTGAAATTAATGATCGTAGTTAAATACATTATATATAAATATTATGATATTTTAAATTATTATAATTATAATTAAACAATTAAAGTAAAAGTGAACTAGTCTTACCATACACCTGTTTCCTCATCCGGATCGAGGCGGACTCTGCGAGTAGTAGTATCCACTTGTGTCGGTGGCACGTTCCTGTCATTCACTTGTTCATTCTCATCCTCATGCGCTCTGTTTTCTACATTACTACAACTACCTCTTTTTCGTCGTCCGCCCGCCATATAGAGAAAAACTAAACTATTCAAAGTTGTCATGAATTAACAAACATGTACAATTAAATGACAAGAAACTATATATTTGTATTAATGAATAATAAAAACAACTGTCAACAGCTCAAATGAAATTGTTTTGCAAACGCCCATACATTTAGAAAAAGTAGTTTCAACTAATATAAGAATTAGAAATAACCTTATTCATCATCACTACTTGAATATTGGTTTTCGGAAATGTTGTATTTAAAAAGAGAGTCTATAAAATCTTCTTCTTCCTCTTTATCTTCCTCTTTATCTTCTACTCCGTCTTCCTTCCGCTTATACTCATCCTCCTTCTCCTCCTCTTCTACCTTCTCCTCATTATTGTCCTCTACTTGAGTTTCTTCTTCCTCCTCCTCGATAATTTCGTTATCATCTGAAACTTCAATTATTGATAGTAGTGTCTCACTACTAATAACATCTTCTTGAAACGCAGATTCGACAATAGGAGCATCAACATGCGATCTAACTTTAGTTTTGAATACTGCTGACCACTTATCTTTATCTCTTTTGATATTTGGATATGAAGTATAATAAACTTGTTCGACTTGATAAGCCAACACAAATGGATCATATTTCGGAAATTTTCTGCTTCGATTAACATCCACAAGTTTATAATCCTTATGCATTTACATTCCTTTTTCAGAATTATCTATCCAATCACATTTGAATAAAATAACATTATATGTGCTTTTTTCGCGTGTGTACGACAATTCAACAACTTCGTTGAGTGTTCCATAGTAGTCAGCTCCCTCAGTCGAACTTACACATACTCCATTATTAATTGTAGATTTTTCCAAATCTAACCCATCTTTGAAAGTGCGAAATTTGTATCCATTAATGAAATAACGTTTCCATGTTCGCACCATTTTTCGAAGGACCTTGTGCTAAGGCAATGAGAACTGGATCTTTTAAGTTGTTTACCTATCATTGTTAAATTATTATCAAATTATAATACCTTCAGGTATAAAAAAAAACTGAAAAAAAAGAGTAATCTGGTGTTAGTATGTAGTATGTACTTACTTGTCCTCTAAACCATTGGGGAAATCTTGTGTCAAATTTGTTCCAAATATCCTCGGCTGTGAGAAATTGGGGATATTCTGTTTTGATATAATTTTCAAACATCTTATATTCATTATAAAAAATATCGAATTAAGTAATAGTTTTTACATGTTGTTATAATTCTACGTGGTACCCCTCAACTTTTTGACTTTCTACGTGGTACCCCTACACTTTTGGAAACATACATGATACCCCTAAGTTTTCTAATTTCCATTAAGCGTAACCCCAATTATTTATTCTGTCAGTTAGTATTTGTTTTAGACGTTAAGTGCTGAGTAGGACGCCTACGTGGATGATGACTGGTTGTGACTATGACTATTACTTGACACTATAAAACCCTCACTCTCTTAGCTTGTACAACACACATCTCCACTCATTCTACCCTTTCATATCCAGACCTTCATCTTTATCTTTCTCAGTTTCTTTTCTCATCTTCCTCTTCGCATGAACTACCTCTCATTCTACCCTATGTTTCTCGATAACTAAGTGTAATTATTGTCTTGATCTTCATCTATTTGGCGATTGAAGTATATATGATCATTTTCCCTCAATAATATCTCCATTAACACTTGTACAATATTCATCTCCATCTTCACTAGCACATTTTTTTTGAAATCCTTTGTGATGGTAACATACTCTTTCGATAACCACATAACAAATTGATTACAATCTAGGGATTCGAGGGTTGTTAACGAAACCTGATATCATAATTATAGCGTTCCGACCACATCGATTAAAACAATGGTTCCTAAAATCAAGACCATCTATTGGTAAGTTTTTCCAAGAAGATGAAGAATCAATAAGAGATAAATGAAGAAACAAAAAAAACTGAAACAATTACCACATAAATTTTAGAAGGAAGTAGAAAGAAGAAAGATGGAAGATGATGAAAAAGAAGACGATAAATAATGTTTATTGGGAGGGGAAATGGGGGAGAAAATGGCAGAAAACTATAGCTACTAACACAAAAGCCAGTCATCATCCACCTAGGCGTCCTACTCGTCACTTAACGTCTAAAAACAATATTAATTGACGGAAAAAATAATTAGGGTTACGCTTAATTAAAATTAGAAAACTTAGGGGTACCATGTATGTTTCCAAAAGTGTAGGGGTACCACGTAGAAAGTCGAAAAGTTGAGGGGTACCATGTAGAATATCCCTTAATTATTAATAATTAAAGTTCCAAAGGACGATTTTTTTACTTACACTTCGTTATGCTTCAATTCTTCTAAATCAAAGTTAGATAAAACATATAATTGTGCACGCTCATATTCATTGTCTTCTAAAAATCTTTCACGACACTTTCCAGAACTAATTCCCCCGTGATCTTGAAAAATCTCGGGTAAGGTAGAATACGTAGGCTCTTTCAAGCCTACGTCGAGATCCTTGGCTTTTGTGTCTACGTTATCTTCAAAATAAAAGGAACAGAAATTGGCAATTTCTTCAAGCAAATACGCGTTGCATATAGAACCTTCAATACGCGCTTTATTTCCAATCTTTTTTTTCAAATGATTTAAGAACCTATAAAAAACTTGGATAAGATAGAATGAAATAATTAAAGTTAAAATTGGATAATTGTGGAATTAATTACCTCTCAAAAGGATACATCCACCTATATTGCACTGGACCACCCATTTTCAGTTCATACGGCAAATGAATTGGTAAATGCTCAATTGAGTTAAAAAAAAGAAGGTGAAAATATCTTCTCTAACTTGTAAATGATTTCAGCAATGTTGTTCTCGAGAGTAGTCAGTTTTTCAACTTGTATCGATGAAGTACACAAATCTCTGAAAAATTGGCTAATCTCAGTTATTGCATTTCACTCATTCTTCGGAAGAAGGTGCCTTAAAGCCACTGGAAGTAAACGCTCCATAAACACGTGACAATCATGACTTTTCAATCCATGTAGTTTCAACTCGTGTTTATCAACACATCTACACAGATCTGAAGCATAACCGTCCGAAAATCTCAAATTGGATATCCAATAACACAACACCTTCTTTTGTTCTTTATTCAAAATGAATGAATCCATTTTTCGTTGTTTAGAACAAACTGTCAACATGTCCTCTTGTGCTTGTGGGGTAAACTTTGTCTTGTTTTTCACATCCATCACCGTGTGAATCAGTTGCTCGAAAAAGTTTTTCTCGATATGCATTACATCAAGGTTATGACGAATTAATAGTGTTCTCCAATAAGGAAGTTCCCAAAAAATGCTTTGTTTCCACCACCCAATTCGAGAAACTTTTAACGAGTCCAATTCAGCTTTACTTGCATCCACAATTTTGGGAAAATGCTTCACACAATCCCACACTTCTTCACCCGTTAATCTCGTAGCAGCAAAATCTTTCTCTACTCGTCCTTTTCGAAAATTCACTTTATCTTTGCGGAAAACATGATCAGGTTGTAAAAACTGTCTATGACAATCAAACCAACTCCATTTTCTACTTTTATAAAGCCAAAACGACTTAGTGTCCTTCTCCATACAATATGGACACGCATGTTCACCAGCAGTTGACCAACCCGATAACATGCCGTAAGCAGGAAAGTCATTGATAGTCCATAATAGTACGGCTCTAAGATCAAAGTTCTGCTTTCTAGAGACGTCGTATGTGTACAACCCTGTCTCCCACAACTGCTTCAACTCGCGAATTAACGGTTGTAAATAAACGTCAAGGTATTTTTGGGACTAAACGGACTGGGTACAAGTAATGATAGAAACATAAACTGTCTTTTCATACATAGCCAGGGTGGTAAATTGTATGGAGTGAGCATTACCAGCCAGCAGGAGTACGACTTTCCGTATTGACCGACAGGTGCGAAACCATCGGTACAAAGACCAAGTCGAACATTTCGAGGCTCACTTGCAAAAGAAGGATGAATGCGATCAAAATGTTTCCAAGCCTCGCCGTCACTTGGATGAGACATTATCCCGTTGACACGTGGATTTTCATGATGCCACCGCATCTCTGCCGCAATTAGTTTTGTGGCATAAAGTCGTTGCAAACGCGGTCCTATTGGGAAATAAGTTAAAATATTTTTCCCAACCCTTTTGCCATTTGCATTCTTTTGTTTTTTATATCGATCTCTACCACATTTTCTACACTTATCGAGAAGACTATCATCATCCCAAAACAACATACATCCTATTTCACACGCATCTATCTTTTCATAAGGGAGTTGAAGAGCTTTAAGAATATTTTTGGTTTCATAGAAGTTACGCGTCATAACATGATTTTCAGGAATAATGTCCCCTATAAATGACGCGATACCATCTACACATTTGTGGGGTAAATTGTATTCACATTTCAAAGTTACCAACCGTGAAGCTGACTGCAACAAAGAGATACGACTCCCCTCATACACCGGTTTATTGGCATGTTCCAACAATTTGAAAAAGGCTAGTACATTAGGATTTGGAGATTCATCAACCACTTCGGCGTCAACATTTTCCATTATAATTTCATTAATGTTGTCGCGCAACACATCCTCCACCATATCCCTATAAGGATTGTCAGACCTCTCCTCAACGGGAAAATTCTCACCATGCCACACCCAATCATAATAGTCATCGCAAAAGCCCCAAAGTCCTAGGTGTTTTCGTACTTCTTGTTCAGCTAAAATTTTTCTATTTCTACACTTTACACATGGGCACCTAATTTCTTTACATCTACCGTAATCTTCTTGTTTCTTAACATAATTAATGAATTCATTAACGCCCATTGCAAACTCCTGCCTTAATTTTTTTATTACAATCCAATTTTTCATATATCCACGCTCGTTGTACTCTTTTCATTTCAAATCTACATACACGTTTATAATTATTATTATCGACTTAAATAAATATTCAAAACAATAACAATAAGAACTAAAAGTTTACTAACATCAACGACAACAACAACAACAACAACAACAACAACAACAACAACAACAACAACAACAACTCCAACAACAACAACAACAACAACAACAACAACAACAACAACAACAACAACAACAACAACAACAACAACTCCAACAACAACAACAACAACAACAACAACAACATAAAACAACATAAAACAACCTCCAACAACATCAACAACATCACAAACAACCTCCAACAACAACACAACAACTATCTAACATCTTCAACCTGCAAAAAAAAAACACAATATTTCGAGCTCATGGGTCCTTATCTCTCCAACCTAAACCCATCTTTGAATCTTTCATACCATTAGTAAATACTAATCATTTAATTAATTGTTATGAGACGAAAATTCGGCAGCAGTTCCCTACAGTTCTCCAAATACACAATGTTGAATGACTTGTCACTCGACATATGTATTCAGAGAACATTAAAGGAACTGTCAACAAAAATTAATCGTCAAATAACAATTAAAAAAATAATTAGTATTTACCACCTAAATGACATGAAAGATTCAAAGACAGTCCCAAAACGGGGACTATTCAAGAATGACACCTAATGTGTAATTCTTGAACGGGTACTAAGTCTATCATATATGAACAACATTTCCTTAATAATTGTGCCAAAAGTAAAGGTAGACAAATGACCGAGACTGTGGGAGTAATAATAATTATACTATATTAATAATTATAACAATTCAAAGAAGGGAGGGAAAGATGGGGTGGGGGCGGCAAGGGGAGGGGGTGGTGGCGGCAGGCCACGGCGGCGCCGGTAGGGAGGGAAAGAGCAGAAAGAAGGGAAAGGGGAAAAGGAGGAAAGAGGAGGGGGGGCGATGGGTCCGGCCAGGGGAGGGGGGGTGGCGCCGGCAAGGAGAGGAAGAAGGTGGCGCCGGCAAGGGGAGGGGGTGGTGGCGCCGGCAAGATGTGAAAAATCAATTTAAGAAGAGGGAGAGAGAGAGAGAGAAAGAGGAGCGTACCAATTGAAGGATCCGGTGGCTCCGATGGTCTTGGGTTAGGGTGGCGCCGGTGGGGTCTTGGGTAGGGTTGACGATTGTAAAATAATTTGGGGTTTGTAAAAGGAAACACGGGGAAAGAGAAAAGGCTGTTCGGATATATCAAAAAAACTTGCGACGGAATTTCCGTCGCAAGTACGTCGCAAATTAAATATTAAAAAAGCCTTGCGACGGAATTTCTGTCGCAAGGTCCGTCGCCTAGATACTTGCCACCTGGCTTTCCAGTGATGAGTTTTCAGTCAGTGATTTGATTTTGCGACGGAAAATCCGTCGCATATTCCGTCGCTAATATCTCTTTTGCGAAGGACATTCCGTCGCAGAATTTCCCGCCATGTAAAATTTCTAGGCGCCATGGCTGGAAACTCTGCTACGGAATGTCCGTCGCAGGTTTCTATTTCCGTCGCAGGGTCCGTCGCAAAGGTTTTTTAGCTACGGAATTTATGTCCGTCGCAAATATTCCGTCGCTAATGAAATCCTTTTTTGTAGTGATTGTCGTATTAACCCATTTTATTTATATGGCATGTAATTCCTTATATTTTCACTTTATGCAACGTACAATGAATTGTTTGGTGCAAAAAATAGAAGTTTGTGCAATAGATATTATATGTGGTTGGACTCTTCAAGAGTAACGATATGCATGCAGGTGTTGAATTTGCAAAGCTCATCAACTTAATAAAGGCTATCAATGTAGTAACTTGGTTGTGATTTCTAGTTTCCATTCATATCTTGTGTGTTTTTGTTTGGACTAACGAAAAGCGCACTTAGTCGCATTACAGTAGAGGGGAGGGGGGATAGAACTTGTGACCTATTCTCCATAATATCTTGTGTGCCTGTACGGAATGAGTACCAAAAATTGTCGATTGTCGATCATGAAAGCACACGGATAAGATGAGATGTTTATTGAGAGTTAAGACGTCATTGCATATTTGTGATCAATTGCATGAATATTTGTTTCATTGTTTGTCAATATAAATATTGTTTTTTTAATGTGAGTTTGCATTAGGGGTTAATTATTGAAGTTGATGAATTAATTATTTGTTTTAGTGAATTTAGTTTGCCTTATACCGAAGTAATTATAATTGTGAAACACATTTGGTTAGTCTAACTACCTCTAACTTTATTGTGTTAACTAAATTGTTTAAGGTTTTATCAAATTCTTGTTTCTCCATGCTATATTAGACCAGACGATTGAGAACCAGTTATTTTTTTATGAACAAACTCAACTAACATCTGTATATTTTACTCTTCTTTTATTCGATAAAGATGCACTTGGGAATTATATTTCAAATTGAGCTAACTTTAAGAATTTCTGAATTTAAAGGCAACTATCGATTACAACGTACTAGACTACGTAAGTTTAGTGCTTGGAAGATTCACAAAAGGTTACATGAGAGTAGCCTGAGACTTCAATATTTAGGCCGAATTGTTGGAGAGTGATTATGAACGAATATAAGAAGATAAAATGCGTGCATATATGAGAATAATATCGATTAAACATACGAAAATAAAATGAGTGGAGATATTCGAGTATTAAGTAAAACTAGACTTGAAGAGTGACATCAGGTTTGGTTAGTTAAACTAGACTTGAAGATAAAATGCGTGCATATATGAGAACGTATTTTATGGGATATATGATGCCTGGCTCACGCTCTGCTTACACGCCGTTTCTGGCAAAGCGTTTCTTATAAAGTACTAGATTTCATGCCCGTGCGATGCACGGGTCTACGTTAATGTCATTTTCGTAAATTTTCTATAACAGTTAACTTATAAAAATAAACTTTTGAAGTTTCAAGACTATAATAAAATATAGTCCGTAAGTTTTTAAAAAATAATATTGATATATTGATTCAACTTCTATTTTAAACATATGTTACCAACCTTGTCGGGACTCAAGTTATATTTGATCTATATTATGACTCGAAAAATTATCCAAAGTAACTAAGAATTAAGTTTTTTAAGACAATGTTTAAGAAACTCAAAAGATTTTGGGTTAATCACCTCACCTTATGCTAATTGTTCGATATGGGGCAATTCTACTATTTATAGTTATTAGTATATTCACCACACATACATTATTTTTCAATGTGAGTTATATAACATACTAAGAATTACACAAAGTATATGCAAATAATATGAAATTCTATACTGTAATGATAAGCATTTTTTTACCACGAATCTAATTATACTATTTTCATAATTAATACAAAATTTTAAGAACCCTCTAAAACAATACTCTCTCCGTCTTAATCATTTGTTTGCTTTTGAGAGATTTAAACGACTTTGGGTTCATCTCTAAGTTTCAAGGACGACTCTTATTTATAATCGTGTGATCATCCTAGCTTATGATATTTCTCCGATGTGGGACAGTTATTTTATTTATACATAATATATTCACCACACTTACATTAGCTATCAATGTGAGACAAATAACATACTTAGTAGTTACCATTAAAATTATTATATATGATACTTTCCTAAATAAATTTTGATGATGTAAATTTCATTAAGGTGTAGATAATAATACAAACTTTTAAGATCTCTGTAAGATAATACTTGAGAGATTCAAAAGATTTTGGGTGAATATCTAAGTTGAAAGATATACTCATTTTCCCAATAATTTTTTGTGAAATGAATGTTAAAAATTTGTATATAAAAATTATAAACACCACTTGAATATAATATATGAAATGTATATTGATAAATAAAATATTTTTCACTTTATTATTTAATGATATTTTCCTAAATTAATTTTTGATGATGTAAGTTTCACTAATGTGAATACAAATTTTTAAGAGCTCTCTAAGACAATATTTAAGAGACTCAAAAGATTTTGGGTTGATATTTAAGTTCCAAGGATGAATCTTATTTATAATTATAAGATCACCCCAGCTTATGATAATTTTCTGATGTGGGACAATATACTATTTTTACGTAATATATTTACCACACTTGTATTATATTTCAATGTGGGACAAATAACTTATTAAGTAGTACACCATCAAAATTATTACTGATATAATACTTTTCTAAATTTTCTAAATTAAGTTTGATGATGTAAATTTCACTATTGTGGAGTTAATAATACAAAATTTTAAGGTTAATTAAACTAATACTTAAGAGATTAAAATAACTCCTTTTTATAATCATACTTAGTATATATATTTTTCACAAATACTTTATTTTTCAATGTGGTACTAATAACACATTATGTAGTTTATCATCAAAATTATTATTTATGATAATTTTCTAAATTAATTTTTAGTAATGTAAATTTAACTATTGTGACTATTATAATTCCATTAAGAGCTCTCAATAACAATAATTAAGAGACTTAAAAAATTGTGGGTTTATACCTAAGTTCAACGATGACTCATATTTATAATCAAAGGATCACCCTATGTTTTAATAATTTTTCAATGTGGGACAATTTACAATTTATAAGTAATATATTCACCTCAAATACATTATTCTTCAATGTGGGACTAATAACAAACTAAGTAGTACACCATCTTTTTTCATATAATATTTATTTCTTAACTGTTACTAAATTGTTATATTAATATTAGAATAATAAAAAAAATATTTGAAATGTCATTTATTAAATTTTTAAACTCATTTATTAACATAACAATATAAAAAATTAGTTTAAAAGCCCGTGCGATGATCATATTTATGAATTATGATCACTTCACCTTATGATAATTTTTTAATAAGAGACAAATTTTAATATTTATACGTAGTATATATTCAAGAGTAACCATACCTACACTGTTTTTTTCAATGTGGGACTAAGAACACATTAAATTATTTACCATCAAAATTATTATTTATGATAATTTTCTAAATTAATTTTTAATGATGTAAATTTCACTATAGTGAAAATTATAATACAAATTTTAAGAGTTTTGTAAGACAATATGTAAGAGGCTCAAAAGATTTTGGGTTGAAACTTTAGTTCCAAATATGATTCCTATTTGTAATCATAAGATCACCCACCTTATGATAATTTTATGACGTGAGACAATTCTACTATTTATAGGTAATATATATTCACCACACCTACATTATTTTTCAATGTAGGACAAATAATATACTAAAAATTACACCAAGTATGTGCAAATAATATGAGTTTCCATACTTTGCAGGGTTTTTATTTCACCGAGAATCTAATTATATTATCTTCATAATTTTTTTTACAATACAACAATACTTAATTTTTTTATACTACCTTTTAAGATATCTTTAAGACAATACTTAAGAGACTTAAAAGATTTTAGTTTGTTATATAAGGATCAAGAATGATTCCTATATTTAATCATAGGATCACCCACCTTATGTTAATTTTATGATGTGGGATACTTTTACTATTTATACATAGTATATTCATCACATCTACAAACTTTTAAGAGATCTCTAAGATAATATTTAAGAGATTCAAAAATTTTGGGTTGATACATAAGGTTTAAGATGACTCCTATTTACAATCATAGGATTACCCACTTTATTATTTTTTTCGATGTGGGACAATTCTACTATTTATATGTAATATTTTTACCACATCTACATTATTTTCCAATGTGGGACAAATAATAGTTATCAATTTAATTTTTATTTATAAAGTTTCTAAAAAGTTGAAAAGTTGATAATATTATTAGGAAAATAATTAATTTAAAATATATACACAAAATCTAAGAGTTCAACCATAACTTGGAAAGTATATGTATGAATTTAATGTTGATAATATTATTAGGAAAATAATTAATTTAAAAAATATAATCAAAATCTAAGAGTTCAACCATAACTTGGAAAGTATATGTATGAATTTTGATTTTTATTTTAAAATTTCCTATAAAGATGGAGCCACTCACGTGCCTCGAAAAAAGCCTCTTATATATATATATATTGATTATGAATATCAACTATTCTTACATTTTCATTCCTATGCATCACTGTTAATATTAGAGTTCGACATGACACATTATTAGTAGCGTTGCTTATTAAGCTGAACTTTGGTTATTTATACATGACGTTACGTCTTCATTAAAAATTTAGCCACTCAGCGAGTTCTTGCCCTACCGTGTACCTCCGGCTCACTGAATGTCCCAAGTCGTGTTTGAGATAGAATGGTAATTAAATAACTATAGGTCCTGGTTGCGTGAGATAAATTTGTGTTTAGTCGAATAGATTTGAGCAGTGGTAGTTTGGCTATGTTGGTTTTATCTAGGATCCTATTAGAACTCCGCAGTTAAGCGTGCTTAGGTGAGAGTAGTACTAGGATTTAGGGTTTAGGGTAGGGGTGTGCATCGGTCCGAACTGGACCGGAACCGGAATGGACCGGAAACGGAATCCCAAAAATTAATGGACCGGAGACCGAACCTCAATTAAAAATTCCGGTCCAGGACCGTATCGGAACTATTCCGGTCCAAGACTGTACCGGAACAGTTGGACTAGAACTTATATTATTCCCATTTTTTCAAAATTACGGTCCAAAATTCAGTTCCATTGGACCGGCGGACCGGATTAAATAGTCGTACAAGTTTTTGAAAATATTTTTTTTAAGGAAAAAGATAAAGAATCAACAAACTCAGGTCTTTCCGGTCTGGGACCAGACCGGAAACCGGAATGTTAAAAAAAAGTTGGACTAGACACCGGACCAGAATTTTTAATTTCGCTTCCGGTCCGGATTGGATCTTGCACACCACTAGCTTAAAGTTTAGGGTTTTAGGGTTTAGGGTTTAGGTTTTTAGGGTTTAGGGTTAAGGGTTTAAGGTTAAGGGTTTTAGGGTTTAGGGTTTACGTTTAGGGTTTAGGGTTTAGGGTTTAGGGTTTAGGGTTTAGGGTTTAGGGTTTAGGGTTTGAGGGTATAGGGTTTAGGGTTTACGGTTTTAGGGTTTAGGGTTTAGGGTTTCGGGTTTTAAGGTTTAGGGTTTAGGGTTTCGGGTTTTAGGTTTTAGGGTTTTTGGGTTTTAGGGTTTTAGGGTTTAGGGTTTAAGGGTTTAGGGTTTAAGGGTTTAGGGTTTTAGGGTTTTGGGTTTTGGGGTTTGGGGTTTGGGGTTTGGGGTTTGGGGTTTGGGTTTTAGGGTTTAGGGTTTTAGGGTTTAAGATATTGCAATTTTATTTGAATTTTCAGTCAGATTCTTGTTAGTTGGTATGAATACAAGTTAGATCGAGTTCGTCACGATTAAGGTCGCGAAAATTAGTTCAAATTTATACGTCAAATTGATATTTCGTATGTAATACTCCATTCTTTTTTGTATATACGAGTTTTTTTTAATGGTCATTAGCTTTGAATTTTACGCTTTCATACGAGTATACATTTTAAAATATTTTTCTTTTATTTTATTATAAGAGGTATTTATAAAGAGAGGTGAATATCTTGAGAATGACATATATAAAAAAACATTACTCCGTAGAAGAAATAGTAAATCTCTTGGGAGAAATAGAAAAGTTAGTTCCATTTATAGCAATTTCAAATTATCTGACGCTTTCTAAAACAAAAGAAAACATGAAGTTGAATTGAGTTGATTGTCGTATAGTATTACTTGTGTCTACGTGTACTTTATAAAAGTGAAAAAAAATACCCCGTGAATTTCACAGGCATAAAACTAGTTTGTCTTAATAAATATAGTTGTACATCTAACTCAAATATTAATGTTATTTAAAAATTTCTAGGATGCTAACTATAAAATGACTATCAATTTAACTTAAAAACATAAAAAAAAAATGATATATAACTAGTCAATTTAACAATAAATAACGTGAAACAGTCTCACAATGTGAGACAATCCTAATATATGAAAAGTCGACTCATATATTAGCATTAAATGAATAGCTTATTTCACATATAAAAGTGGATCGTCTTACGGGATTGTCTTATTTTATAAATCATGTAAATTTTAATTAATAAGTTGTTAACAAGTCTAATATAAATAATTTTATATAAGTTTAGTTAAAGTTGTTGAACTTATAGGAGCTGAACTGAACTGAACTTAATTTTGCTGAACTGAACTGGACTTATAAGAGCTGAAATGAACTTTAAGGTATTGACTTTAAGTCCAAAAGAAAAGAGCCTAAGTCTTGTTCGTGAACGTCTTGATTAAAATATTGGACATCTTTTCAACTTTCTCTTTA
This sequence comes from Heliosperma pusillum, assembly GCA_022085475.1. Taxonomy (NCBI): domain Eukaryota; kingdom Viridiplantae; phylum Streptophyta; class Magnoliopsida; order Caryophyllales; family Caryophyllaceae; genus Heliosperma; species Heliosperma pusillum. The sequence continues at coordinate 75,183 of JAIUZE010049550.1, forward strand.
ACTTGCATCCCAATTGCAATTAAAATAACGAAAAATGTCCGTCTTGACTAAAACTTTGTGAGTATTTATAACCTTTCAATTTGGTCAAAAATTACTCCTCCGGAATCTAAAAAATGATTCGATCAAAGTTGATGGTTTGCTCTATCACCATTTGTTTGTTTAATACTTGTATAGAACCCGTGCTAAAGCACGGTATTTTCTGAGAATTTCATCTACATAGGGGGTTTTCGTATATATCGTTTGCATAAAATGTTTGACCTTTTGATATGGTGTTATTTAATTTTTTTTTATGAGACACAAGTAAATAAATTATTGTAAGATGGTAATAATTGTTTTGCCTTCATTATGTAATAATTTTTGCCTTTATGGTAATAATTTTTGTTAAATTAACTTCATTATCGTTTTGCCTTTATCATGTTCAATTATATTTTTATCGTTATTTTGCCTCGAACATGTCAAATACCTTCATTCTGTATAATTTCATATATTCATATCTTATATATTAGCTTAAAGAAGAAGATAATTTTTGCATTTGTTATTACGACCCGTGCAATATTGCACGGGGATAATTAAAACTAGTTATATATAATAAGGTATAAATGTATATTTTAGGAAGCAGATAATTTCATATTGATTTTAAACTTGGCAAAGAATATATATACTGCTAGTGTATGATTTGTGCAATCTTTTATTTATGTGTACATAATAGAAAATAATATCTCTAATAGATCAATGTGGGAATTTACGGTTGAGGGAAAATAACTGAGATCGAGCTTTAATAATATCCCTTATATACCTTATAGAAGATAAAAGTAATATACATTTAAGGAAGCAGATAATAATATTTCTTATAGCAAGTAGATTAATGATGAGATATGTACATAATAGAAAATAATATCTCTTATAGATTATTATTATTGTTGTTATGATTATTATTATTATTATTATAAATTTAGAACTAACTGAATTTCATGATGAATTAATAATGTGACCTAATATTTTTTCAGGTTTGTGATGACGATGTCGGGATGGATATTTGGTGATAAATAAAAGTATTAATTACGATATTATAACTTTTAAAAGTTAAGTTAATATATATAACAATGAATATGGATATAATTATAATTTGTGTAAATTTGTGTCAATATATGAAATTTACAGCACATTTTAAACATTAGCACAAATTTGTGTGTAAATATGTGCACAGTATTATTAGCAAAGATAATAATTCAAAAAGTTGCAATATTTAAGCACTGATTTCACCAAATTTACACGTTTTTAGCAAAGGTTACAATCAAGTAAGTTGAAATAATTTAGCAATTATCAATATATGTGGGCCCTGACTGACTTTTCAACAATTAACTTCAACAATTAGAAAACTCTCCTAAATAATGGGCCCAACTGAGAGTTCACAATATTGAGCGGGAAATTTTTTAGTGTGACTTAATCTTTTAGTAGTAGGGAGACTAGTATAGAACTCGCGCGAATGCTCGATTTTTAAATAGAGATATTAAAGAATTTAATATTTATATACCTGGTATAATAGTATTTAATTCCCTTTTAAATGTAATTATAAAAGTTAGTAATAACAATGTCTTGTATTAAGAGATAAAAAAAGTAAAAAAAGGATAAGGCTCAACACTTTTACTCCGTCATATAAGATTGTCGCTTTTACTGAAATTATTTGTTACCTGTTTTTTTAATATGTTATTAAATCATTATATAAACTAAAGAAGTAACATAAACGTTAAGTAATGACCTTAATAATACAACCAGATAAGATATGTGTTGTAATAAATATACTTATGTATATGTTAAATTAAAAAATTAACCAAAATTAAATAGTAACTCTCCTATGCGACGTGCTCATTCCCCACTTTTTTGCAAAATGTGACTACTTTTTGTTAAATAGTGACTACCTTGATAATAAATGTCATTTTCAAGTCATAAAAGATGGTTACTGTTTATTAATAAATGGTTACTATTTATCAAAAAGTGGTTACACTTAACTCGTCGCATATGCGACGGTTGTAAACAAGAATTTGTGAAAATTAAATGTTTATATAGCGTGGAGAAGAGGCGGATAATAAGCTAAAGTGTAAGAAAATATATATTATATGTAAAATTTTCGTTTTAGATATAAAAATAATCAATGAATACTCTCAACTTGTAGTATTTTTGTATAATAAGACAGAATTTTAGAATTAATTAGAAAATGTTTCCTAAAAAAGTATTCATGACCATCACGTATATTTTTAAAATAAAAGTAGTAAAATATTTCAATTACATCATAAGTGAGATTTCAATCTAAAAGATTGGGCTCATTACTAACATATTATAAGTTATAAGTATAAAGCCCAACCCAACAATAAGTTTTATGTTTTAGGCGGGAAAATTAGAGCGGGAAAATTAGAGTCTCGCTTAATCTTTTAGTAGTAGAGGGATTCTTTTAACTCAGAACGACTTTTACTTCCAATTAAAACAGAGGCAAAAAGAAAAAAAGATTATGGACGGTCTTTAGCTAAGACGACAGTCCTAAACAATACCCCTCCATCCAAGGTATTTGTTGATTATTTTTTAAAAAAATAAAATTGGATGTCTCATTTATTTATCAGGTTGTCTCATTCAAGACGTACATTATCCGTCAAAGCTGAAGATAGATAGTGTCACTATTATGCAAGTGAGAGGGCAAGCTGGGGGTTTTATTTGCCCTTTATTTATCTCCCCACTAGCATATTATAAGAGGGATGGGATAGTGGGATACTATCCGTTTTCAACTTGTGACGGATAAACACGGACCGTAAACTTGTGAGTTCTCACCTAGACGGATGAATAATAAGTGTCCTCGGCTTGTTGTTGTTGTATGAGAATGTTTAGTATTAAAATAACGCGCCTTTGATTAGCTTGTTTTGTATGTCAATATTAAAAAATTAAGAGTGAAATTTGTTTGAACCCAAATGACACAGCTTGATGTATAATCCAGCTTGAATCTACGTCACTTCTTATCCTTTTTTTATAAATTATAAAGATTAAAGAATCGAAGGTCGCCGCTTGTCGAACAAATGTATGCCAATGGAATTATGAAATACCCTTGTTGCCGAGTCATACACACGTTTATGCTTTTTTAGCTTTATTATTAACTCATTAGAATGTTCTCGAACGGAAATAAAAAACCTCTTAAAATTGAAGTTAAAGGTGCTTCTATCAGTCACAAGCTGAAAATGAATAGTGTCACTCTTACAATATGCAAGTGAGGAGGATAAGTGGAGAGCAAATGGATTTTCCCACTTACTCTTCGACTTATATATTATGATAGATACACTATCCGTTGAGTTGTATCATATCAGGGTTCAATATTCCAACACCTTTGAAGACGTCAATGACATAAGGGAGGGAAAAAAGGTCTGGCATGTAATTTGTATAACCGGAGGCTGGAGTCGAGATATATATCAATGGGTGGTTGCAACGACTATAAACGTGTTGATGATTTTATGAATGAAGCGAGTATGGAAGTGGAAAATAACGATGCAAAAAAAAAAAGAGACTAGAACATTTGAAATAGATAAAGGCTTAGATTTTAAACCGTAAAAACAAATGCAATGAGCTAGCTTTAGAAGAACTTTTTAATGAAGAGATATACTCTGCTTGTGTGTTATCACAACAAGTAAATAAAACGGTCTATAAGGTGCGTCTCATCGACCTAAAAATCTCTCGGTATGCACCGCCTGTCTCGCACATCTTCTACACAAATGATGCTTTCATATGCTGTAAATTAAGCTTCGCCCGGATCTTTCGAGTCCTTGAGAGAGTTGTTTAGTTGCTTCGAGTTGGCTTCAGGCCAAATGATTAACCTTGATGAGTCTTTCAAGAAGTTCAACCCTAATTCCCCGCCATATTTCAAAGAGCATCTTATATCTATCCTCAAGGTGAAATGATAATTCTGGGACCTACAGTGAAAGAAATCATCGGCTTTCAGCCCGATGACCGACAAAATTACTTCGAAAATTATTACTTGGTCTTCCCTCCATCTTAGCCAAGCATGCAAACTTCCTATTATTAAGTCCATTTTATTTGGCTCACTTAATAATCTTCTTGGTTTAATTCCTTTGCCTCTTGGAATTTGCCAGAAAATCGACTCGACTCTACGATCAATCCTTTCTTGTAGCGAAAGAATATGAAGAATAGATTAATCCATTGGCGGCCTGAGTCCCTACAAATGCCGAAGAGTTATGATGGGTTCGAATTGAAAAACATGTCCTCGTTAAATTAAGCTACTAAATATTTTCTAGCGGACTCTCAATAATACTTCAGGTTTGCTGGAAAGAATACCTATAGCGTAATTATAAAATAGATCTTCCCATTCCGAGTGCTAAATCGAAAATTTCTTCCCATATATCCTTTATGGGACGACGTTTGTCATGTTGTTTCCAAGATCTCTAATGGTTTTTCTTGGGAGGCTGACAATGGTCTCTATAAATCTTCTCACAAACAAATGGGTTAATGGTTGCGCAACATCTGTTCGCCTTTCCAGTAACTTTCAGCACCCTAGAATTTCCAACCTTGTATCCTATGACGGGTTTTGGAACCCTAGCTCGGTTTTTAAATTCTTCACTTCGTCGTGTGGCAAAGAAATCATTGCCATGGAACCTCCTCTTTCGGATTCAGATTGACTTTCTTTATTTATCCCGCCCTTCCCCCTTACCATGGGAAACCATAATTTCTCCTTGAGCATCATCTGGGATCTCTTTGAGGGGAACCCCTCAATCACGTATTCGGTTAACATGGATGTTGGAATAATGCCTTGAATCGGTTTAGTTGTCAAACGGTATCTGTTAATCTGTTTGGGCTAGGATTCTGTCTTGGGCCTATGGTCTGTTTTGGGCCCTTTTAGATTTTCTGTATTAGGTCTTAGAGAGTAGTATATAAACTCTCTAAGCCTAACCCTGGCTGTTATGCTATCATAATAATCTGAACTCTGAATCAGAAAACTCTATAATACTCCTAAACATTAATACAACTCTCCTCCCTTCTGCCATGTGGACGTACTTAACACACCGTTAGTGAACCACGTAAATCTGTGTGTTATCGTCTTTATTGTTCTTTATTTGTTCTTTCTCGTTTCTGTCATAACAATGGAGTATTACACTAACCCTATTATATTATTATACTCTTATAATTTATTGATTATTATGTTATTTTCTTTATTGTAGGATCCGGGTTATTACAAATTACACCTAATTTAATTTCAGCAAGTCTTTCTGAAAACAAAGGTATACATCTTAAACTTAAAACATGTCAAATATCGTTTCTCATGGGCATATAGGACAAACCTTTTACTTTTCACTATACATTATACCTTTGTCTTACTCATCGTACATGGACATACTTGTTATGTCTTACACTTAAAATAAATATGTTTGTTTTCGTCGAGAATTTGACATTTAATTAAGAAACTAGTTTAATTTCCCGTGAAAAATCATGGGACTTTTCTATTAGTAGATGTTAAAAAGAAATTTACTAGTTTTTGTAGTGGCTTGATATTCACAATTTTTTTAGTGGTTTTTTTTACTATTGCATCCTCTTTCTATTATTTTCATTTTACTTTGATTTTGTAGTCGAATATATAATATCGTTTTTGTTCGTCTAAATGATATTTTTCTTAGTTTACAACTTTAAATGATTATATTATAAAAATATTAAGTAGTATTAACCATAGTTATATACTTATATTTTGTAAGTTTGAAAATAATAATGATACTTAATAATTAAAATATTTTTCACTCACTTTCTCTTTACGATGTAATATTGAATAAAATAAGAACAATTTAAATGAGATGGTAATAGATAAAAACATCAATATTCATGCAACAGTCTCACTTAAAAAAAAAATCAAAGCTATAAGATATTCCACTGTTTGGTATTATAAGTACAAAAAAATTATAAATTTACCTTTTTTTAACCGAATTCATGCAAAATTTGAGAAAAGCTTTGTTAATACATATGTACTATGATGTTAGCGTCAATCCTAACAAATTCACTACACATTATCAACTAATGAATACATTAAAAATTTCCCAAAATATTGTATCAATATTAAAAATATGAGCCTACAAAGTTAAATTACAATGATTTGATCACTTCATCAACATTAAACTATGTCAAGAAGTAAGAATATATAAGATACAAATGCTTGTTAGATTCTTCCGTTTTCTTCTACTTTCCCTCTTATCTGTTCAATTTCTTTTACACGTGTGATTATAATCTATTATAAAGGAAAGATTAGAAAAGATTTTCAAAATCAATCAAATGTATATATATATATATATATATATATAGTAAGGTTCAGGTAAGTCCAGTTTTTTTTATGAGTCCCTAAGTCCTAATTTGGACCATTAGATCTAACCAAATGAATGGTCAAGATTATATCAAAAAAATGAGGGCTAATATAAAAACTCTCAAACCCTAATCACTTTCTCAAAACCTATCCATTTTTTCCACTCACTTCTCTCTCTTCCTCTTATCTCTCTCCTCCTCTCATCTCTCTCTTCAACTCCCTACCATTTCCCCACTGCCACATCACCACCACGGCGGCCTCCCTCGGCAGCCCACTGCCACCACGTCCGCCTCCTCCTTCCACCTCCCTCCTCCCTCTCTCCTCCGTCCTCCACCACGCTTCCCGTCCTCCTCGCTGCCCCTCCTCCTCGGCCGCCCCTCTCCTCGGCCGCCCCTCGCCTCGGCCGCCCCTCGCCTCGGCCGCCCTCCTCGGCCTCCTTGCCTCCTTGCCTCCCTTCCACCTCCACTCAACATCCCATCCACCACCTCTTCTTCTTTTTTTTTCCAGATTTGTTTTATTTTTATATTTGTATTTTTTTGATTGGGGAGTGGTTGTTGGTGGTGGTGTGGTGGCGGTGTGTTGGCGGTGGTTGTGGGGTGGCTGTTGGTGGTATTGTTATTGTTGGTGGTATTGTTATTGTTGGTGGTGGCCCCACTTTGGACTAAAGTTACATATTATAAGACTAAAGTTACACAAAATTAAGACTAAAGTTACATCTTAAGGACTAAAGTTAATAAAACTGGACAAATTAGACTAAAGTTGCTACAACATTGATTAAAGTTGTATAACATAGTACTAAAGTTACATAAAATTAAATTAAAATTACATTACTAACTTAAAAATTTGAATAAAGTTACATTCTTAGCTTATAAATTGCTAAAGTTACACTCGCAAAAGAGTGAAGTTACAGTGGTAATGTATTAAAGTTACATAAATTATTCCCTGAAAATACTTTACAAATGTAACTTTAAACTTAACTTAGTCAAATTTTATTCAACTGTTATCAAAATTTATGTGACTTGAGTCTATTTTTTTGTCACTTTTGTTAGATTTTATGTAACTTTAATATATTATTATGTAACTTTAATCTTAACTTAGTCAAATTTTATTAAAAATTATGGGACTTAAAGTCCTATTTTATGTCACTTTATGTCAGATTTATGTAACTTTAGTCCTTTTACTGTGTAACTTTAGTCCAAAATAATGTAACTTTAGTCCTTTCCAAGATGATGCAACTTTAGTCTAAATTGATGTAATGTTAGTCAACACCTACAATGACAACACCACCAACTTTAGTTAATGTAACTTTTGTTCCTTTTTAGTGTAACTTTACTCAAATATAATGTAATTTTTAGAGTCCAAACACCACCAACACAACAACCACGAGGGAGCACCACAACACGACAAGTCATGCACCACCACGAAACAAATCTGGAAAAAAAAGGACAAAAACTTCAATAACACCACGACACAAATTCAAAAAAAAAAGAAAAAAACTCCAACCAATGTCAATCCATCACGACACAAAACAAGGGAAATGAGAAAAAAAAAACACCACCCGACTACCACCACCACGACCTCCTTCCACCTCCCACGGCCAAATCTGAAAAAGAAAACGACAACCACAACCCTACACCAACTTCACCTTAAATCTGAAAAAAGAAAAAGAGAAATGAGAGGAGCATGAGTGGCGGTAGGTGGAGGAGCAAAGGGAGGAAGGGCGGCTGGAAGATGAGTCGGCGACGGCGGGATAAGTGGGTGGGGTAGGCGGCGGTGGGATATGTGGGTGGGGTAGGCGGCGGCGGCGGGATGGGTGGGTGGGGTAGGCGGTGGCGTCAGGGGAGGGGTAGGTGGCTGGTGGAGGTGGTTTGAGAGAGAAGAAGAGAGATAAGTGGGTAGAGAGAGAGTAGTGGTTATGTTTTTTTTTAGGGTTTGGGTGGGTGTTGGAATGTTTTTATATTACCCTTTCATTTTTTGTTTTAATCTCAACCTTTCATTTGTTTGATCCAATGGTCTAGATTAGGACTCATGGACTCATCTAAGTAAGGTGGACTTACCTGATCCTATTTCTATATATATATAGGTAAAGAAATAAACTTCTCCCTCATTTTTTTGTAGGAATGTGATAGATTTCTTATCAATTGATCTTATTTATAGGTAAAATTTGTTGAATTGGTTTTATAATAGTAGGATATGAATGGTTTATTATTAAAGAGGGAGAATTTATGATTCTGAAATGGAGTAATGTTTGGGAGATGATGATTTACAACTTGCCTATTATATTGATGAATACTTTGCCTTTTTGTATCCCATTTTCAATTTTTTTTAAATGATTTAAAAAGGGTGAATTTGCGATTATGAAGTGGAGTAATATTTTGGGAGATGAACATTTACAACTTTATAAGTATATTAGATGAACATTTAAACTTTGCTACAATTTTTAAAATTTTATATTCTAAATAATAATGATGACGTTACAGACACTAAAAATATAGAAAGGGTGAATCGTGAAAGGTAATGCTTAGTCTAGCCTTATATTTTAAATAATATAAATTTCCAAATTTTTCTATTTTTGAAATAATTTCTCTCAATAAAACCTTCAAATTTAAAATTTAGTATTTAATTTTAAGTTTAATTGTAGTTTAACTTTTATAACAAATAAAAAGCAAAATTTTAACGGTCATTGTTCTTTAATACGTATGTGTTTAATGCTACAATTTTTAATTTTTTTTTTTTAATAATGATGAAGATGTTACATGCTCTAAGCATATAAAAAAAGATGAATGGTGAAAGATTATGCTTAGAGCAACTCCAATGGTTGCATTTAAGGACCTGCTTGCAATTAACGTAAATTGTTAAGCGGTATGCTAACTATTGGAGTACAAAAGTAACTTCCTGCTTATGAGCATGTGTACCTTTGTCAAGATACATAGCTTGATATAAAATAAGTAAATAAAAAACAATTAAATAATTGGGTTTTTCTACATGGTATCCCTGTATTTTTCCGAATTCTACATGGTACCCCTCATTTTTTTCAAAATCTACATGATACCCCTAAACTTAATGAAAATCTCTCAAAATACCCAAAATTCACTAATCTGCCTGTTTTAAACGTTTATATTATGCACTTTTCATTGATCTTTTGACAATAATTTTGCATGCCGTTATCATAAATATCTTTAGACAATCACAAACATATTTTCTTTGTAAAAATTAATTGTTTTAAAACTCAATTTTTAGTAGTTTACTAAGTATAGGGGTACCAGTGATAATTTTAAAAACTAAGGGGTACCACGTAGAATTCGAATAAACATAGGGGTACCATGTAGAAAAACCTTAAATAATTTATACTATAATACTTTTTTTTGTTATGTGGGACCTTGTAGGCTAAATCATGTGTAGCTTACCATTGGAGGGTATTATAGCCTGAAAGCATTGTTGCTTGGAAAAAAAATGTGTCAAATGGAGCTACTTGCTTAAATGAACCAACATGAGGAACATAACCAATAGGAAATATATGAGTTTATTAAGTGAGTCAACTCAAGGTAGTTATATATTATTGTATAAATCATTTGAGGGAATTGTAGCTTGAAATGGGTGTAGCTTACAAAATTAATGTTTCAAAGGTATGTTAGTAGCAACTAGCTTAACATTATTAGCTAAACTATTTTTATATTATATAAGTATTGTTTAGCTAATAATTACCTTACTAACCTTGGGAACAAATTAATAGGTTCCGTGGCAAGTGGGGTGGTGAATGAATAAACTTATGACTATTCACAAATTCTTATTTCAGACCGAGGTATCCGTCTTAAGCTTAAGACGGATACCATATTCTCTCACAAAATATCTATCAAGGGTGAGTGGAGAGCACATGGGGGGAGCCCACCTTGTCCCCTCTACCCATTTCCTCTCACAAAATACCCGTTGTAAAATCCAACCCGTCTTAAGCAAGACCTACTGATGACTATTCGATTAATGGTTATGCAATGCACACGTGAAGTCGCATAATATTGTCAATTTGCAATGTTGGCCACCTCATATTTGCATTCTCTTAGTCACCTCGAGCATTAGATCCGACATACATGACATGATGCATATTCGTAGTACTATGTTTGTATATATCATGTGATGATTAAGCATCATTTCCATTTCCTAAAAAATAAAACGAAGGCCCATTACTTATTCACAAATTCTCATTTAAGACGGGGGTATCCGTCTTAAGCTTAAGACGGATACCATATTCTCTCACAAAATACCCATCAAGGGTGAGTGGAGAAGCACATGGGGGGTGTCCACCTTGTCCCATCTACCCATTTTCTCTCACAAAATACTCGTCGCAAGATCCGACCTGTCACAAGCAAGACCTACTGTTACTTATTACTAGCTCGGATTCAATTTTGAATAGATATGTTGATTGTAAATACACTTGAGTAGAAAAATGTAAATGAATGAAATAAAATATTTCCTCCTATCCAGACGAAATGTTACATTGACTTTTTTGCACTATTGATGGTTGTAGGGAATCTTTGATATAACTTCTGATACGTAAGAGAAAATATATTCATGTGAGTGTTTGATTTATGGCTATGAATGCTTTAAGAATATCAATTTTTTATAATTTTAATAATGTGTAACTAAATTTATTCCCGTCACAAAACGTGCATCGACAAGTGTGAAAAGGTCAATGTAACCTTTGGTGTGGATATGAGGGAATATACTCCCTCCTATTCAATGTATTCTTCCCCTTTCATTTTGGCTCTTAAATTAAGGAAATGAATTTTGACCACACAAAACACACTACCCCATACACAAATGAATTTAGACCACACAAAACACGCTACTCCACATCCAAAAAAAGAAATAGGGAAGAAAACATGAATAACCGAAAAAGAAAATAGGGAAGAATACCATGAATAGAAGGGAGTATAATATAATATGGGCGTATTAGAGAAGAAATAGAGATAAATAAATGGAAAGGATCCATTTGATCATGTGATTGCCATTTCCCGACATTCTTAACATGAGGATGTTCTCTCCATTTTCTACTACCTATAATTCTTTTATCCCACTTTTTTAGATTTGAGGGTTATTTTAGTTAAATAGGGCATTTTACAGAATTGGAGGGAGGGAGGAAGTAATATAACAGCGGTATTAATTGGTCGATCGTATCTTTTAATATATGATATTGACATTTTTGTAAGGTGTACTTGTACTTCTAACTTTTATAAGTATATCAAATTTTTATAATTTTTAATAATATGTAATATATTCACGTAGTAAAATGCGCATCGACAAACGTGATAAAGTTAATGTTACCTTTGGAGTGGATATGAGAGTGTATACTAAAAGAATATGAAAAGTTCGAAGTTTTCCGCCCAAAATTAAAATGTTCAAAGTTCGAAGTATTTAACATTTACCTCTAGATTTTTTTTGTGATATTATTTCAAGTTATGTAAGATTATTCGTAACTAAAAGATATGTTATTAAAAAAATATTATGAAAAAATATAATTAATTTTGTGCAATTTTTTTTTAATATCATAATACGTGTTTCATGTCATTACTGAAATCTCTTTATTAATTTTAATGTTTTTATTTTTTTCACAAATTAAAAAACAATGATGAAAACCCTTAAAAGAGTAATGAATTATTAATTTACAATATATAAGTATAAGTAATATACTAAATGTAAAACTCAATAAACACCGTGCATGCACTGGTCCATACAAGTTATTAGATTAACAGATTAAGATAACTCATTATTATCCAAAATAGATAAAACAATATCCAAAAATGATTAATCACTTTTACAAATCAAAATAAAAAGGAAATCCCCCTATATATAAAAGCAGAGTTCTTTAGGAGATTTCTATTGGCTCCTTAAATTAAGGGGGAAAAGTTGGCTTTTGTGATCAAACGTGGAGTTCCTAATTTTGAGGTGATTTAATTTCTTTCTACATTATTTTGCAACCACTACATCCATACAAAATCAAATGAACACATATCTTAACAATCAATATAATACATAAAATATAATAGTGAACATAAAAAAATTACAAAAAAAAAGAACCATGAATATAAAGTTACAAACAAAATTTCCATATAATTACAAAAAACAATTAATTCAAAATTCCAATAATCACTCTCTTAACTTAAAAAGATGATTTTAAAAAAAAGGAGTATTAGTTTAAATGTCCCGTATAAGGCGATGGGAATATATAGAACATGATGGTAGTATTAAGTGGAAAAAACTTTTATAAAAAGGCAATGAAATATGTCATCTGGTAAAAAATCAAATAAAAATTTATAAACTCCAAAAAGGGAAGTTTTATGGAAAAAAAATTAAACACAAAAAAAAAATTGAAAAACAAACCACTTAAGCAAGATTAATGAAAAATCTGTACAAAAAATAATATCCCTTTGTTTTAATTAATTTTAAAGAGCCAAAAGTGAGTTGTTGGTGGAATGGAAGAAGAGGCAAGTGTAGTGTGAGATTATGAGAGGCGTTTAATGGGTGTTCTAGGGTTGACATGTTGAGGTGAAATAAAAAGTTGAGGACACCATAAATAAAGGCAATTATTTGAAATTGATCTTAGAAAATTATGGCCCGACTTTGCATACGAAGCGTGTGTAGTGTTTGAGTAAGGTTGAGTTTTGTACAAATGGGTTGTGAAATATAATTGGGTCATAATATTACAATTCGTCATATCGAAACAAACTATCGTCCTTTATGTATTACGAATTATTACTTATTCCTTGCTATTAAATAAAAATTACGGAAATTTATCACGGTAACCCCCAACTTTGACATTTCGCCCGAAATACCCAATTTTGTACCCGAAAAATTTTGAGTGGCCATAACTCGGGTTTACAAACTCAGAAAATGACGATTGTTTTCAAATCGTTCATCTTTCCGAGAGCAACGATTTGTAAAAAAAGTAGTCGTATTTGCATTTCGTGGCTAGGAGTTTTTTTATGTCAAAGATTTTTTTACCGAACAAACTTTGAGTGGCCATATCTTTTGATCACAAGTTCAAATCCCGACATTTTTTTTTTCAAATCGTAGTTCTCGGAAAGATGAACAATTTGAAAAAAAATCCATCATTTTTCTATCATTTTCCGAGTTTGTAAACCCGAGTTATGGCCACTCAAAGTTTTATGGGTAAAAAATTTGGGTATTTCGGACAAGATGTCAAAGTTGGAGGGTACGGCGGGAATTTTCCGTAAAAATTATTATCTTTGTCGTAATATACAACAATAACCTCATAGTAAATAGAAACGTAAATAAAATGAAGAATGACTATAACATGTCCACCAACAAGTGCGACATGAAATTACTAACATAATGACTTTAAACTTAATTATTATTATCGTTATTTGTGTTACCTATGTCGTCCACCTTTATTCGATGGAATTATAATAATATAACTAATTTTCATTTTCTCCATCCATGAACTTTGAAATTATCTAATATGAGATTGAAATGCATATTTTATGTATTAATTGACCCACTTTAAATTTATACATCATTGACAAATCATAAAAGTATAAATAAATAACATCTTAGTTTCATGTCATATAAATTAAAATTAATATTTTATATTGAGTTAAAACGAGTTGAAAATAAGACAAGTGCATGTCATCGCCTTTTATGTATGTTTGTATTGCTCATATTCTTACGCCTAATTAATTATGTGAGAAAGCGACACGAGCTAAAAAGAAAGCGTCTATGACTAAAAGGAGTTCCAGTGAACCTACCACACAATTAAGTTTTGCCATCCCAGTATCGTATCAATTAATATACCTTTAATATCAGTCTAAAAGCAACCCGTGCATTTTTGCACGGGCATAAAACTAGTATATCTAGAAAATCTAGCAAAAATCAAGGATAGAAAAGTTAAAGAAACACCACATTTTTTACCATTTTATTTTCATTCTCATCCTCACCATTCCAATTTTGACTTTACCAATTGCCAGTCCACCATCATCCATGACAAAATAGAAACTGTATTTTTTACTTTATTTTTCAATTAACACCCAAAAATCATAAATAAAATAAAAACTAACTAAAATCTCTTATACTTCCTCCGTTCCATTTGATTGTATACGTTTGCTTTTTGGGCACTATTCATAGGTGAGCAGAATTTTTAATATAACTTTTAATATATAACATAAAAGTTAGTTATGTGAGATCTTGTTTAAATTGTCTTACCGAGTACAATATTAATATCAAAATTTTAAAATTTTTAATAATACGTAACTAAAGATATAAATAAAAGAAAATGAGCATTGACATGATAAAGCAAACGTATACAATCAAATGGAACGGAGGAAGTATATACTTCTATATAATAGTCCAATATATTTTTGCACCTCTCTCATTTCCTCATATAGTCATATCACTCATATGCACATTCACATATTTGTTGTAGTCTTCTTCCATCATCTCTCAAAACCCTTCAAAATTAAGACCCATTACTTAAAAATCAACCAAGATCAATTTTTGATTCATACCCTTTTTTCATTTAACTAAATCAAACATCCTTAGAAAAAATCAGCTCATTTTTCTATCTCTATCTCTTTATTACTTTCATAATATATCTCTTTTCATCTCCAACACTCTAATTTTGACCCACAAGTCAAAACTTGATCAAAATTGAAAATTGATTGATACCCAGATAATATTTCTGTGATTAAAATAAAACCCAGAATTTTAATTTTGCAATTTTGTTGATGGGTTCATCATTTGGGAAGGAAGCAATTGGGGAAAAAACCCTAGAAATGATGAATAAAACTGGGTTAGGTGATTTACCTGAAAGTTGTGTAGCTATGGTTTTGATGAATTTAGATCCTCAGGATATTTGTAAAATGGCTAAATTAAATAAGGCTTTTTTTGGGGCTTCTTCAGCTGATTTTGTTTGGGAATCTAAGTTACCTTCTAATTATCAGCAGATTATCCAGAAAGTTTTTGTTAATGATGCTGATAATTCTGATAATTTTCCGGATTATTCATGTAAAAAGGATATTTATGCAAGTTTGAGTCAATTTAATTCTCTTGATAATGGTACAAAGGTTGGTTCTTTATCTGTTGGTGTCATTTCTCTTTTATTCGCTTTGTCTCGATTATTTGTGTACCTTTTTTATTTATTAAAATACCACTTACAGTGAAGTGAATATAAAAAGATAAACAAATGACCGAAACGGAAAGATTAACTTTTCAGAGGTTGTTTTTTTGTGTTGTGACTGATGTTTCTTTTTATGTTGAATGATTTACAGAAGGTGTGGTTGGATAAGAACACAGGTGGGATTTGTATGGCGATTTCTGCTAAGGGTTTGTCAATAACTGGGATTGATGATCGGAGATATTGGAAACAGATTCCTACTGAGGAATCTAGGTGAGAATTTGTCATGTTTTGTTCTGCAATCTTTTTTCTTTTTCTTTTATAGTTGTGTAAAGGGAACCACTAAGGGCGATTTTGATGCGGACGGGATTCGAACCCAGGTTATGAGTACCACCACTCGTGACTTTATCACTAAGCTAGTTGACATCTTTTATTTATTTTTATGAGCATGTGTTTGATGATTGATTATATGTAGATTTGATTGATTGTGTATGGTATGTCATTGACACATTATGTTTTAGATTGATATTGTTTAGTACTCTGTACTTTTTCTGTTTCATTTGATTGTATACGTATTTCAGAAAACGTGTGACGAAGTTTTAAAGAGCGTTTACAGTCAAATGAAAAGGAGGAAATACAATTTTGGGCATATGTGCTTACTGATTCCTCCTCAGTGATTAGTGTTCCATAATTTTAATCGTGCTATCGCTGCTTAATTGTGATTCTCTGTTTTTATGGGGATTTCCGAGCAAACATCAGCTGTTGAGAATATTCCGCTAGCTAATTTTCGAGATAAGATGCAGAAAGCGTGGCTAATATTATCCTTAATTGAGAATTTGATTTAGTCTATGAACCTTATCCTTGGACGTGTTACTTGTGTGATGATGAAGGAGAGGATGACCACTTATGCATTTGTTTAAAGCTTTCTGACTAGTCTTTTCTTCTTCGGATAATATTGGATTGTTCTTTCGAGGACTAGTAGAGGTGTTTTAAGAATATGAAATAATATTACTAATAGTACTTGATCCCATAAGAGTTGAAGTGTGATTCATGACATCTTAGATATGGGTAGACGTTTGGAGGAAGCTATAGTACTTGAGTCTCCCTCACATTCGTTGGAATTAGTACATCGTTCAGATTTCTCCTCACATATTTTGACAAATGTAAGAAGTTCAATGAATGGGAGGGAGTAGTATGATATTGGAATGTGATTTGAGAATTTAAACAAGAGTCTCGAGGAACCGAAAGAAAGTTAATATTGTAGATTTGTATTATCTTCTTAGAATTTGAGTCGTGATTCATTACATCTGAGGGTAAATGGTTTGCAAAAGCTATGCATTTGATCTGCAAACTGCAGCTAAATGACTAGGGGGTCCTCTGCATTGTTTTCGTACACAGCACTTGCCCGCTTTGTTGATCTATGTTTTTTTTGTAAAGGGCAACTGTATGTTTTTGTTTCTTAATTGATGTTTCATGTTCTCTAGCCCCTCGATGATGAAGTATATTGTTGTGTATTCGTTTATCTTATTGGGTTGTCTATGTAAATGTAATCTTGCAACTTCATATTACAAGGATGCAGCTCTCATCGATTGTAGGGTTGATGAATTGGTCTCATTTGTAAAGTTGCTTACGTTAAGTTTTAGGCTAGTGTTTGACCAAAAGCGATACCTTTTTTGGAAACAGGTTCTCCACAGTCGCCTATCTACAACAAATTTGGTGGTTTGAAGTCACTGGGGAGGTCAAGTTCCCATTCCCCGTGGGATCGTACAGTGTGTTCTTCAGATTGCACCTAGGAAAGACCTACAAGAAATTTGGACGTCGTCTTTGCAACACCGAGCAAATCCATGGGTGGGACATCAAGCCGGTTCATTTCCAGCTCTCGACTTCAGAGGGGGAGCGCACCGTCTCCCAGTGTTCCCTAGAAAGCCCAGGGAAGTGGCTTCACTACCACATTGGTGACTTTGTGGTCGAGAATACTAACGTGCCTACTCGGGTCAAGTTTTCAATGACCCAAATAGATTGCACCCATACAAAAGGAGGTTTGTGTGTTGATTCTGTAGTAATATACCCAAGTTCTTTCAAGGGAAGGCTAAAGCGTTTTTAGAGAGCTTTAGCACTCCATTTTTAGGCACTCAATATAGGTAGAATGTAGATTAGGCAGAGAGTATTAGAAAAATAGAGCGATAGGCAGAGTGACGTCTTTTTTTTGGTCTTAAGGCTCTGATGTCTGTAATATACAGAGTATCGTGTGGAAATGAGAAATTTGGCAAACTATGTCCTTATTTATAGTATATTTTTTCCTTTTGAAATTCAATTACCACCAAGGTTTGATGTTCTCATGAACCACATCTTGCTAATTATAGAGATAACACACATTAATAGTAGTTTGTTTACATTTGATTAAAATAGTTTTCACAAATAAACAAAAACATAATGAAGAATGAGTTATTTATTTGTTTCTTAATTTCAAACGAATAATGAGATGTAGGGGTGGCTAATAAAAATTATAATAAAACTATAATAACTTATACTGTTATTTAAGATCTTTCTAACATCTTCAATAATCATTAACAAGTGATTGTTTTTCCATTTGATGATCATTAATTGAAGATTGTGGTGGATTTTGCAAAAAAAAAACGTGGAGGGTACATTATTTGAAACTTACGGTCGTCTACAAACATTATTTGTGCATATTTGTTTAATCCTGTGGGTTGGTAACATCATTATTATGTACCTTTAACTCAAAAAAACCATTCTAATACTCCTTAATTTTAGTCAATAACTAAGCATTGTACTACTTCCGAGTAATTATTTTGTGTCGTACGGTTGCAACCGATAAAAAAATCACTCTATGATTAACAGTGAACATTATATGTGAAAAAACTATTTATTTTATAATAATAGTAATAGGTCCTCACTTTTATTATAGAAGAATAGTCATTTTTTAGTGATCACATTGTAAAAGGTCTTAAAGTATAATTTGTGATTTCCTAATTTACAAAGTGTTATTCGAGGAGATAAGCCACTATATGAGGTTATGACTACAAGTCTAACAAAAGATCTTGCAAGACAAGTCTGTTTTTTCAGTCAATAATTTCAAAAATTTCTTAATAGAAATTACCGAGTCGATCACTTAAAAGTAAAAACTCCACGTAACTTTATTGGAAAAAGACATTCAATAAGTCGGATTACACCACCATTTGTCACGAAATTTTGACAGAAAAATAATAATAAAACAAGGCATATACACTTCACTTCAGACTCCAGAGCAAAGACTCTCTCCATTTCTTATCCATTACCCTCTAATAGATTCATATATATATGATTTGTCACCCACATCTTCATCCATTACTTTTATTGATGACGTGAAACAATCTTAATCATTTAAAAAAAATGGAGAACAGAGGTAATGAAGAGGATCCAAATTGTTTCTTTTACTCTACTTTAAGAAGTATGCCAATATTGCATCCATTAGCTAGCAATATCATTTAATTGTTTGACGTACGTACGTAACCTAACAATGGATGAAACAAGCAATGTTAAATGAGTGGCCATACTTGTTTCTTCGAAAAGCAAACTAAAATTCATTTATTTGGAAGTATTATTTATTAGTGTGTTTGGTTAGCTGTCTGATTGAGATTTTGGATGGTAGCCTTACATTTTGGCGTTTTTTTCATAGATATTTGCTTGTGTTTTGTTGCATCTTATTGTGTTTGAACACAATTTTGGATCCTTTTGGTGTCACCTTAAATTAGAAGGACGGTTTACTACTTTAGCAGCCGGTGTCTTTTCCACCCACCCAATGTGTCCTAAATAAAAATAAGGTATTTGAAAAGACATGCTTTTAGTGAACTTGATATTGACGTTATCACTGTTCGGAACTAGATTAATCTGATTCTGGCATGGTTCTCTTAAAACATTTTTTTGTCCGTGTACAGAAAGTCATTACCAAAACAAATTATTTCTCAGGAACTGATTTCTACAAAACAAAACGTCCCATTCTCCGTAGCAAATAAATACAATTCAAAATGGGTCTCATTAAGATCATAACCCGCTGAAAATATTGTATCAGATAGCAACAGCATTAGTTCGATAGATGAAGGCTACAGATTTTGCTACGAGTCATTGTTAGACTGCCTAGTATAAGGCATGAACCTATGATCCTTTGCAGCATTTCTTCTCCTTTTCTTCTGAATAAAAGAGTTCAGCTTGCCAGTAGCCTGGTGGAAGATAAATGTATTGATTAGTAAGGCACGCACATTCATGGTTCTTATCTTAACCTCGACTACAATGTGTTAAATTAAATAAAACGCGTCCAAATACCTTGAGATCATTGTACTTATCGATGAGTCTTTGTTTTTGGATATCAGCTGGAAAAGTAAACAAGACAAGCCTGTCAGTATACTCAAGATTACGAAGCCGATCAGAAGGCTATGATTAAATCATTTCCTTGTTTTTCTCTTTTGGTGTGACTGTGAAGGGAGCAACAAGTGTTGTTTTGATACTCAGGGCGTCATAGTCTTTGAATCTTTACCGGGCACATCTATAGACATCTGCAGAGTTCTATTCTATTTCTAACAAAGGGCAAACCCTATCTGGATACCTCAAATACGAATTACTTCAATAATCCATCAGGACACATCACTAATCTCAATCTACTATAAAAGCATAAACTACGTCAAAGAATCGGTCGTCCACAAAAACACACCGTGATCTGCTACCAAAATATCCCTGCTAGGCAGTTACCACCATGGTACATAATGGACTAAGAAAGTAAGAAACCATCTTTTGTTAGCTAGTAATCCCTCCATTCCAATGAATTGTATACATTTTTCAAATTAAGTGTACAAGGATTTTAAAAAACGTATACAACTCATTGGATTGGAGGAAGTATTTGCCAAGTAACGATCCTCCCAATGACTTCTGCAGTTCACAACCAATAACTAACATCGGCTACCTCCCCCATTTCAAAGGTGGGCGTGGCTCTAACCAATTGTTTGGATACAGAATGAGGAGACAAAAGGAGGGGAGGTAAAGGGATGAAGGGGGAGGGGAATTGGAACAATCTCAATTTCCCTCCAAATCTCGCCTATGTGGGAGGGATTTTGATTAGGCTTGGATCCCTTTATTTCTCTCCAATCACACTTGTTAACTAAAAAAATGGATTTTTTTGGTGTCGTCCTCCCTTTACCTTCCGAATCCTTTTATCCAAACAAAGCTCTAGAACCCGGTCACTCCGATTTCATCAAGCTCATTGATCATTGGCAAATCTACGTTGGGATTTTAAGGAGTCACGTTGTCACGAGACACCATAACTCTGAACTTTTTTGTACCCATTACAATAATTTTTGGTAAGAAAACTATAGATGTGTGAATTTTGCGAATCAATGTATTCATGGGACCAGTAAACATTTCTTTCTATATCCACCACTGCCATTGAGAGCATAAAAAAACATACTCCTTGAGTCCTTGTCCTTGCTACATATAAATTATTTACTGAAAAGCATTGTTTCCAAGCACCTATGTGCATGTTTATCAGTTTATGTGTGTGCCAACTGCCAAGACTGGCAGTGCCCCTAGTGATGTGGGGTGGGCATGTTTGCCTAACAAGCCCAAAGCCATATTTCTCAGAAGGTGAAAGGAGAAAGGCGGAATAAAAGTTGTCTAAAAAAGAGATAGGAAGAATTACATTTCTTGAGATAATAGGGACGTTTTCCTTGCTTTGCTGCTTCCCTTTCTTTCTTCTTGTGCTCAGAGAGTATTTGGGCTTCGGTACGCTTAGATGATTCAGATTTTGTTAGCTGCTTGTTCTGAGATGATAGCAACATTAATCACTTGTCAAAAAAAACTGGTGATGAACAGATGTAATTAACTCGAGAGAGACAACAAAAAGCTTAAAAAGACACAGGCAAAATAACTTACAATCCATGAAATGCGATCACTCATTTCCTGAACAGCTTTTGGGTCTTTTGTGGTCCTCAGCGCCTTCTGCAAGTCCTGTGAGTACCCAAACAAAATTACTTGAATGCTAACAAATACTGCAATAGACGAATAAGAATGCCTGAATGAAAAGTATAAAACATGCATAACGAAAAAAACAATATCGTACTGCTTTTTCGGATGGAAGAGACTCTTCATAGAGAAAATTATATCTCTTCTTGAACCTACATAATAACAAACAAATATTGCCTCAAATAATTGCTGCAATTAACATTTTCATGAAGAATAAAAAAACAATGTGTTGTCCTTCTTAGTCAGTATCTAAATTTTAACTAAAATCTTACCCCTCCTCTTCAAAATTGCCGCAAAGAGATTCAAAGCGTGGATCACGTATCACCTGTTGAAACGAAAGGTTCGCGTTTCTCAGGTCAATCTTCTTAGTATACTTGTAACAAGAAGGAAGTGAAGTGCGACAAGTGCAGTACAAGGTGATTGCTCAAAGCAGCGAGCAATCGAAATATCATGTAAATTACAAACTCCTAAACATACACACTACAAATAATAAGTGCTTCACAAGAGAACCACAAACAAGCTTCATTGGCACAATTAAGCTATTAACAGTTACGCAATTGGGAAAATCAGCCAACTCAGCTTGCATTTCACTATAGTCTACATTCTACGGCATAAGCCATGTTCTTCAAGACAAGTAGACAACTGAGATTTAAAATGTGGAGAAGAAAGGCCAAGATGAAGGAGCATTACTCCAGTCAAAATAGAATAGTCCTCAAATGGTGGCGGAAAGATGAAACTTTTATCAAAACTATTAAATTGTACACCATGTGATCTAAATATCAATGAATCTACAAACGGAAGGCAAAAAGAGAATCATCGCTTGTGGTATACAATACTCACCCTCAGGCCTCAACTATAATTAAGAATTTATGATAAAGCTGAGAAATGTAAGCGCCAGCACAATAGAACTCACCCTCTTGGGAACTTGAACAACTTCCCTGAAGCTACTAACACGTACTTTGCTACTAAACTCAGCAGGCCTTCATTAAAAAAAACACTACCAACGTAAATTTTCAAACATCAAATCAACAAAGCACAAAACCATTCACAAGGTCCAACACAATACCGGTTTTTGTTAGCACGTTTATTCTTTATCTGATTACCGCGCTTAGGGTGCCAAGAAAGCGTGCCATCAGCACGCGCTTTCTGCAACTCCTCAAAGGGAATATCAGCAAGCTCTTTCTGTAGCTCAACTTCCTCCTCCTACACAAACATAATCAATCACACTCTCAGCCCTGTCTACGACACGATTACTCGATTACTACCCCTCATAACAGTAAAGTTTACTCACACCATCCGACGACGAATATCCCTCCTCAATGGGGGAATCATCACTCTCTTCACTCTGCTCAAACTTAATTTTGCTCGAAGACGGCGCCATTGCAGAATCAAATTGTTTTTTCATTAACAATCCAGTTCCAAAATTCTAACAAAATTAAAAATCATCAAAACCATGTGTAATCGAATCACAATCACAAATTAAACTAGTCTTAAACCCGTGTACTACACATATTCAAACACAATAGCACCACAATTATATATATCAAACAAATCGAATTAGGCATAAAAAGCTACAAATTAGGGTTTATACCTCAATTAGGGGAGAGAAGAATAGTCGTCGTTTGCAGGTTATCGATTAGGGTTTATACCTCAATAGCACGACAAGCAAATGGCGAGGAACAATGAGATATGACAAAGTACTCAGGGTTTTACTGAATTTGGTGGATTAAACTCAATTTTATTTTTAAAAAAAAAAATCGTTTTTTCACAAGTGCTAAGCAAGTGTTAAAAAGTTAAAATCTCCACTAATATTAGACCCGGCCCGAATCCGAGTGAACCCAACCCGATAGAACCCGAGAATTATGTGAACCGAAACCGACCCGACCCGATGACGACCCTATACATGACAGGACCCGATAATCAGTGACCCAAATTTGAACAAGGCCTGAACCGATATTGACTCGATTAAATTGATGTCTGACAATTACTAAGATTAATATTGATCAAAATGAAAGTGATTAGTATTAGATTTGATACGTTTGACTTAATAATGAAGTAATTAAACCAAATAATGGTTAAAACTAAATTTGATGGACAAAACTTGAAGAGATATGATAAAGTAACCGGGTCCGATAATGACACGACCCGAACCCGACCCAACCTGATACATCATTTGACCGAAATGACCCGCCCGATAAAGGGCATGGCCGGAATCCGATATGACCTGACCCAATCCCGACCCGATGCCACCTCTAACTAAAATAACTTCAATCAACTACGATTTTTACACGATGAGGATATCAAAGGCTTTGATATGGAGTATGCGATTTTAATATTTCTATAATATGTTATTGTAAAATCGGTGTATAAGAGATTTCGAGTAAATTCTAATTATTACATGTTTTTGTTGCCCAATTCAATAACTAAATGACGTCAACTTTTTTATTACGTGTCGTCGATTGCCCTTAAATATTATCGCTCACTTCCCTAAATTTTGGCGCTTTTTCTCTAATTTTTTCTCTTTTAGCTGATCGGGCATGTCGCAAGCCCTGGTCAAAGATAATTACCCAGACTAGGCTAATAACAAATTAATGTAATTAGGAAAGTAGGGGTCGATCCTCAGGGAGATGGTGTTTCCTAAAAAATGTGAAATGTCTTGCGATTAGGTCTTATCTAACGAGTATCTGGGTTTTGGGGTTTTGATTTCTAAACTAATAAAAAGCATAAATGAAAACAAAATAAAAGCAAATCAAAACGAAAACAATAAAGCAGGTGATGAATTAACAATGATAAAAAGAATCTAGGGAAGTAGGTTCACACATGTAGATTAACATATTGATGAAATTGGATTTAGAACATGCAAATCATTCATTGTGAGTTCGTAAGAATGATGTGTTCATTACAATCATAGATCAGATAGTCTAGCAGACTTTTAGGCAATTTACTAGGTTTAATCTACCATGTCATGCTTTGTCTATTCAATTCACGTATTTCTACTTTGGAAAAGAATTCCATTTTAGTCAATGATTTTGATAAGGAATCGTTAACTATCGTTATAATCCAAACATGCATAGACACAATGTTTTAAAAGCACAATTTCTTTTATCCAATTATCATCTTTTAATCAACCTACATGACTACCCTACACCCTAGAAAAACGACTACTCACTCATGGTGATGGTTAGATCTAAGATGATGTTAATAATAAAAACTAGGATAGACATGTTTATTTGGTTTTGATAATATTTTAAGACTCTTTAATTGGCGATAATAACGGCGCTAAATTGACGATCTAGGGAAATGAAATGATTACAACGATATTGAAATTGAATCTAAAATAACATGTAAAGAAAATAGCAATCAAATAAGAAACATAAAGACTTTTAACAAAAGATAAAATAGGAATACCTAGATGACGATCAACAACGACAATGATGAAATATAAACAACCATAATAGAAATTTCTTACATAGAATAGTCGATCAACGAATTACAATACTTGAACCACATAAAGTAGATTACAAAGATGGAATTTTTACTGATCTAGGCTAAGGACTTGATGTAGAGAAATCAGAAATAAACTAAGAAACTAAGGACAAAAAGGAAGAAGAAAACGATCTAGACGAGAGAAGAGAGGCTAGACTTCTCTCCTCCTAATCTAGGTTTTTATGTAATGTAAAAAGAAAAGTATGGTTTCTAATTGTGTGTAGAAAAGTGTGTTGAGATGTGGTGGCTGAGGCACTCTTATATAGCAGTAGGTTTCGTGGGGAAGGGGTCATACATTAAACATATAGGACAAAATAAAGGAAGTCGAAGCAAAAGCTCGGATCAGCAAACATACCCGATCGGGTACACTACTTACCCGATCGGGTATGTAGTAATCTGGATGCTTTGACTTTTGTTTCATCTCTCTTGACCTATGACTTGACTTTCATTATCCCCCTTGACCTTTTGAGTCGGGTTTGTTGATAGAGTTTGATGTAAAATGATGATTTCTTCGCCTAACTGATCGATCTTCTGACAACTGCGAAATCGTCTTTGCTTCTTCTTTCTTTTGAATCAGTGAACCTTCTTGAAATGCCTTTGACTTGGTCAAGCTTGCTTCTTCAAATCGTCGGTTTCTAGGCAAATGCTCGGGAATATAGAAAAAGGGCGTAGAAACGTCACTTTCCCTACAAAACAGGTTAGAACATAGGAATTCGCCTAGAAGACGATATTAGCTCATAAAATGGCTTAACAAAGCACAAATGACATACAAAACCGAGCTAAATTGGGGGTTAAAATCATGCAAATATTCACTTATCATTAGCAAAAAAAAATAACTAAGTGAATTAGCTGAAATTACATATCTAATAATAATGAAGAACAAATAATTTGGCAAATTTAAGTTACATGGGAGAATCACGATTTATCATTAAAGAATAATGACGATCAAACCATTATAATAACAAGTTTAATAAAAAAAAAGTGAAAGAAAGAAAGAAATTTGGGCACAAATATGGCTCTCCCACGTCTTGACAGAGGTCAGTAAGTGGGAGATTTACGTTTAGGCTAGGCTTGGACGTGGATCTCCCACGTCTCAACCTAGATTCAGATTTAGAAGATCCAAATCCAAGCCGAGACTTCGACGCGAATAGGTAATGTTCGAACTTAGGTTTGAATGTAAGAGATTCATGTTTCCACCATTTTCCAACACCCAAAACCTTATACATCAACTCCCAACCTCACCCCTTTCTTCTCCTCCCCATCGATCTCCCCACCCAATCCACCTTATCTCCTCCCTCACCTTAATCACCTATTTTCACCTTTATCTTAAATTGTTTTATATCTCTCTTCCCCGGTGTAATTTGTTCCTCAAACCCCTTTCATTAGGGAAGACGTAATATCACTACTAAATTGTTAATGTCAGTTATGTTAGAGGACGGTGAACAAGTAGCCACCTCTTACAACATTAGTATTTATTCAAAACTTATTATCTCTTTATTTTCGTGCATGAACTTAGAGTCATTAAATAATGCCAGAATACTGACCGATCCGTTAAAAGAAATGGACCATTCATTTATAGTAAGAAATGGAAAAAATCTTGTCTCACATAAAATAGGTTGAGGTTGAATTATACTTTGAACTTTGAAGTGCACAAGTTATGAGGGAAGTAGATTAGATGGAGGTAGAGAGGAAAGAAGAGGCCAAGGATGGATGTGAAGTATGTGGTTAACCGGCAAATAGAGACTTTGCCTGCCATGTCGCATTTCTCCCCATCAACAGGCATGTGCATTTCCAACTATTTTCCTGTTTCTTCTTCTCATCTTTCTATCCAATCTATTAATTGCTCCTCTAGTTTTCATTTTTCTAGATTCCTCTATTTTTCTCTTTTTGTAACTTTAATAAATGACGAACTCAACTGCTAAGTACGAGCTTGACCTTGTTTAGTTTGTGCTTACGAAGCGAAATATGAGCCGAGCTCGCACGAGGCGAGTTTTGACGAAATCGAGTTCAAATTGTTCACGAGTTGTCTGGTCTCATTATCACATATCTCTTAGTATATCTGATCATGTACTTAAAGAATATAATCAACATATCGGGATAAATATAGCTATATCTATGTCTAGACTAGGTTAGAAAGGTCGATACCTAGCTCAAGGGTGGAAATTATAATGTAATTAATCCTCGATTTTTCAGTATCTATTTCTTCTCAATTATTTACGCTTTTTTGTTTTTATGGCAAATATATACTCGTATATGTTAATGACAAGTGATAACCAACATAATCTAGCTACTATTTTATATCCAGTATAAAATCAATTCTAATCCGGATAAACTTGGCAACTTGGCGTATACGGACTACATTAGAAGTATATGTCAGCGTACCTACCGGATTCTTGGTTCTCTCTGCTTATTCCTACACCACTCCTGCAGTCCTACATAATGGCGCATTTCACATTAAAATACCAGCTACTCTCACTTGCAACAAGGCAATCCGTGATAAGTTTAAGACGGGTCAAATCTCGTTCACAAAAAGCAAGTGAGGAGATTCACTTGCCATCAGTCCTCCCACACTTGCTCTTTGTGAGGGGGACTTGACTCGTCTTAAGTTTGCGACGGATCCCCGTCACAAATGAGAATTTGGGTTGAAACATACGAACTCCGATGTATTCCATGGCCTCAACTTGTATTATTTTAAATTTTGTTTTTTCTTTCATAACTTTTTTTGGGACAAAACGAAAATCTATATTCGGTAGCATAATTCTAGGTGTGACATATATATATGTGAATTTTAAAATTTATTCTATATATTTGAAGAACTTTTCACTAATTTAATTAGGGAGTATCATGTACTACTACTCTACTAGTTGACACTTTGATACACATAAATAACCAACATGGCAACATAGATATGAGTCGTATCATATGATCATATGACTCCAAAACACCTAAATAAAACGTCCTTAAGATTTTTGTAATTGACTAGATATGAAGTGAACAATATTTTATCGACTGCATTTAGAATTAGATGTACTCATGTAATTTATCCTCCCTTTGAGCAACATATAAAACAATCCGACTCGGTGATCGCTGACAAAGGTTAAACTGTTATGTTCTCATGCAATAAAAGTGTATTGCTTAAAGATTTTTAGGTCAATGAATTGGATTGTTGACTTGTTGCTAGTAAATGTTGGTCAACGCTTGAAGCTGTTTGTTAGTATTTTAATATCTTTTTGGAAGGTATATGAAGCTTCTCATATAGACTTCTAAGACATCTTGATTATTTGTACATTACTCTATTTGATTCAAAAGTTGGGTTAGAAAAACAATGCGTGTATGATTGTTTATATATCAAAATGAAACACGAGATAGCAGTCAGTCTATGACACCAACTATTAAAACATTTTAATCATTAATGATTACCCCACACGGCCTCACACCAACGTTAGTTGCTGCCGGCATCCATACTTTCTAAGTTTCTATGCTATTCGGGCAATTTTTTTTACTAATTTAACCTACTCCGTACGATATTATTAACGATATTCATATATATTAATAACCTAAATGTGATAAGATCAGATTTACATAATATATTCCATAAATGCGTCTATACTCGTAGTCTCATGAGAATATCATGTGAATGGTTACTAGACCTGTCAAACGGATCGGGTGGTCGTGAGCCGGGACGAGTCGAATACCAGTCGGGTCATATGGGTCTTGGGTTGGGTTATGTCATAATATGAATAAAAAAAAAGTTTATGACGTCTTTTATTCTATAATTTTTCAGCCGCAAATGCATACTTTTTAAAATTCTATCATATTTAATATTATTAATTTAGTTATATCAATTAGTTATCGTACTTATATAGCTACATTTATAAAAATAATGTCATTTTAATAATTATTTTATTATTTTATTATTTAATGATAAAAATTATATTAATTGATTTTTTTATTTAAAATATTAAATAAATATTTTTTAAATTCATTATTTCAAATATAATATAAAAATATAAAAATATTAATAGTATTCTTGATTTATCTTTGACTCATCGGGTCGAACGGGTCCGTTCGGGTTTCAACCCTAAAATAACGGGTAATTTCAGGTCGCGGGTCAAGATTTACGGGACCCTGAAAAACCAGGTCGGTTCGGGACGGGTTTACGGGTCGGGTCAAATTTTGACAGATCAATCATTACACATTTAGGTTATTAGTGTATGC
The DNA here is from genome assembly GCA_022085475.1 of Heliosperma pusillum. Lineage (NCBI taxonomy): Eukaryota > Viridiplantae > Streptophyta > Magnoliopsida > Caryophyllales > Caryophyllaceae > Heliosperma > Heliosperma pusillum. Next base: position 104,357 of record JAIUZE010049550.1, read on the forward strand.
CCTTATGACACAAATTAAAAAGCGAAATTGTTAACAAATCATCGTCGAACCAAAGTAAAATTATCGACACCTAACTAAATATCTTGACTCCGCTGCTACCTGTTGCATCCCAACCAAACCCTAGACATCCGCTTCCTCTTAATCTCTTATTCCTAGATCTACTGTAACACTCCCGTTAATTGAATATGTCAATTGAGAAGATTTAATATAATGACTAGTGCTTAAAGGGATAGAAAATACTACTCATATCAACAAGTTCATTTCTTTTCTGGTTATCCATATAAAAGAACTACACGATTAAGCGTGCTTGGTTGAGAGTAATCTTAAAATGAGTGATCTTCTGGGAAGGTTCTCGGGATGTGTATAAGTGAGGACAATATGCACCGGAAAGGACTTTTTGATCTGTGGGCCATGTACTTAACTTGGCGGGCTATCGTAAGTAACAACTCCTGACTCAAGGTTTGGGCCAAGGCTTTACACCTATAACATTTCAATTTTCAAAATATTTACTGAATTCACGACCCTTCATTTTGAGATTTAAAGTAACCATATCACAACTACCCGTTCTAGGTGTTAAGGATCTGTTGTTACAAAACAAATCAAGGAGGGACATAGGGATATTTTCTCCCTGCCTACGACTGAACTAAAGGTTTGTTGAATTTTCGGTTTGTCTTTTAGGCAACCTTCTTCGGCCGCTGAAGTCGCCTCAGTCACTCGCGAGTTTACCCTTACTTAATTACCTCTATAAAAAAGTCGTCCCTGCCAATTATGATTTTGTTGAAACTAACTTGTCGTGCTTCTATGTTTTTATGTAAGGTGGCTAGTATGTCTTTTACTTAGTTTATACTTCATATGTCCCGATCAATTGTTATCTATTTCCGTTTTAGGGTATGAGAACACTCATTAATTTTTGATTATTTTTCTCTCCCTTTTGTCAAATCCCCGGTCTTTGTAGCAGAATAATTACATAACAAATAATCTGGACGGAAGGAGTATTGTTTATCGCTTAACAACTACATCCAATGTACACCTAAATTAAAATAATAATTACGACTTGGGTCGTTATTCAAAACATAAGCACTACAAAGTATAATACTATTTAAATACAACAATTAACCTAACTACGAATTTACATTGACGTACTCATTGAGATTTGAGTCATTGATCCAAAGGAGACATGTGAACAAATTATAGAGATTAGAATATGCAATAATATATATCATCCTTCCTACAATATTCACGGTCCTACAATAACTCAAATCTATTTAATTTATATAATCCTTTTTTAAACATATAAAAACTATACACTCTTTTGCTTTCTACCCAATCATGTGATTTATATTCTCATTATTTTTGAGTCATATATACATTATAAACTTTGCATTATTTTTCAAATTACATATAAATACCACTTAGCCACCTTTATAAAGTCATTCATTGAATTCTTCCCTTTTCTTTCCACACTCTATTTCCTATTTTCCTACAAGAGTTTAATGCTTGTCATCTCCCCTTCCCAAAAACAACACATTTTTTTCTCTGAAAACTTTGCATAAATCCCAATAATATTCCTGAAATAATTCATTTTATAGTAGGAAAGAGCATTTATTGAATTTATTATTATAAAATGAAGAAAACAAACAAAAATAATAATGTTGGTGGCAAAATGGAAGGTCTATTATGGGAAATGAGGCCTGGAGGAATGTTAGTCCAAAAAAGGAATTTGGATTCCAATACAAATTACCCTTCAATTCCAATTCCCATGATCAAAATCTTAGTGAAATATGGATCTTCTTACCATGAAATTCACATCAATTCTCATGCAAGTTTTGGTATGTATTCAAACCCTACCTTATAATGTTTGTGCTCCTCATTTTGCATTACCAGTATTATTATAAGGTCGTTATACACCGTATAACAGTAAGACTGATATAATTAATTTTCTTTAATGGCAGGGGAATTGAAGAAAATGTTAGCAAAACCAACTAGATTAAACCCTCAAGATCAAAAACTTTTCTTCAAAGACAAGGAAAGGGAATCAAAATCATTTCTTGATGTTTGTGGTGTAAAAGAGGGATCAAGGATTACCCTTGTTGAAGACATAATTAGTCAAGAAAACCGATTTCTCGAAGCGCGACGTAATTCTAACATGGAAAGGGCTCTAAGATCAGTAAATGAAGTCACCATGGAAGTTGATAAACTTGTTTCTAAGGTAACTTCTTGGTAACTTTTTTATTACTTGCAATTTGATTTTATTTAATGAATTAATTAGTGCATGTTTATCATGTTTTCTTTATGAATTATAATTAGTTTACCTTGTTTTGATTATAAAGGTGACATCAATGGAATCTTTAATTTATAAAGGAGGAAAAGTGGTAGAGAAGGAATTGGTGACTCTGATTGAGTTACTTATGGCTCAAATGATTAAATTGGATGGAATTGTAGCTGATGGAGATGTAAAGCTGAAAAGAAAAATGCAGGTATTAAATAGTAATCATACAAATTTATACTGCTTTTTTTTTTTCAAGCTCATAATTATGGACCTTTTTAATAGTCTTTTACAACCCTAATTGTTTCTTTTTTTGTTTTAATTTCCCATAAATAACTTTCGGTTCGGAATTTGGACGATGACATTAATTCCAAATGTGCAAAGTTGTGTTAAATGAGAACTCGTATATGAGACGGTTTCACATACACGCAGGGGCGGAGCCAGGATTCTATCTATGGGGTAGCGAAAAAAAATTCTTAATAATTGTCCAACTGTTTATTTTGATAAAGATGAGTATTGCAAAATATAAGCACACAATAAAAATATTGAGCATTTATTTTGTAGTAAACATGAGTATTGCAAAATATTGCCAGGATTATTTTGTAGTAAACATAGACACGCAATAAAAATTAAAAATTAGAATTTGATAAAGATGCAAATTGAATGATTAATACTGAGCATTTATTCATATACAATAAAAATATTAAAATTTGGTAAATTACACCAAATTTCTACAATATGCATTTTATTGAAAACATTTATATTTATGATTCACCATTCACTAATTTTTTTATTTAATTATTAAAATAATGTTTACATATTATGATTCAGAAACTTACTTTTTCTCGTATAATATAACAACAATTATGAGGTTTTGTTTTATAATTTCTCAACTACAAAGTAATTTTGTTTTTACATATTTTACTTATGATTGTGAAATTATTTGTTCGTATTTTGTAAATATGTACATTACTCATGACAAGAAAAGATATTATTAAATCTCTAGGAACCCAAATTAATCGATGTGTGGCATAGTAAATGATGAATTGTTACCCAAATTAAGGGAGCCTATTTATGGGAAGAAAATAAAAAATCCTAAAAATATAAAGAATGAAAAAAATAAGAAGTTTGCTTGCTAGAGGAATTGAACCCATGTCTACTACTAACTATACCAAATACTCTGCCATTGAACCACAGACACTTACATTTTCAAACTAACCGTTTGAAATATATATTGTAAGTCAGTTATTCAAGCTGGGTTGGGGTAGCAAAGATTCATTGTTCTAACCATTTTTTTGGAGTTTGGGGTAGCGGCTGCTACCCCTTGCTACCAAGTAGCTACGCCTCTGCATACACGTGGGACCAACCCAAATTCATATTTAGTTAATGGGCTGATCTCACATGTGACAATTAATGATCTTCTTAATATACTTTGTATTTTTGTCTCTATTAACTAGAGTGTAGTTGATATAAGTTAATTATTTTGTCTTTGAAGGTAATGAGGATTCAAAAATATATCGAAATTCTGGATCGATTAAAAGCAAGGAATTATATGGCAAATAAGCATGGAGGTGGGCATGTTGGGCTCATTGTGTATCAGCAACAAAGGGGTCAAAGGAGTATTTCAAGTGGACAAATTAATTTAACTACAAAATGGGAAAAATTTTGAAATTTTTGAGGACATAAAAATTGCGTACAATATAAGTAAGTAATAGTCATGGAACATATATCTTATACGGATTATTTCTTTTATTATAAACTAAAGCCTGGCAATGAGGCAATGTATATATAGTGGAAAACTAGTAATTAAGGCCTTTTAGGTAGAAGCTAAATTACTATATATATATATATATATATATATATATGGAGTATTTTTTTTTTTTTGAGGGAATTGGCTTGGGATCGTTTATTTATAAACTTTGGTTGTGCTATAAGATGTAAAATAGTTATCCGCTTATCGAATCCCGCAATTATTGCGTTCTTATTATGCAGATGATATTATTAATACATAATTAGTATAATTAATTGTTAGAAAGATTATCGGTTTCTCCGCTTTCTCGCCATTTTTATAAATTAGAGTATTTTTTCTCTCGAAAATGTCTCAACCTCTTAGCCTTAAAGGTTGGTTAATCGGCTGAATACTTTAGGAGTATAATGTATCGTGCACATTTGGTCGTACGTTTAACTCTTTCATCTTCTTGTATTGAGTGTCTTTGTAACTCATTTTTAAGAAGGTTATTTGGTAAAGTAATTTAAAATTAAAAATAAAGTGTTAGTGTTTTGAAATTATACTTCTTTTATTTTATTCATTTATTTACTCTTATTTTGATTCTTCGTAAGAATTACTCCGTATATATTTAAAGGTAATCAAATTAAATGATTAGAACGGAATGAGTACGTAACTTGAGAGACATACACATAAAATTCACAATGGTTGGTGATCGTGGAACCAAGTTCTTGTTTCCTAAACATTTAAGACTTGTGAACAATAATGAAGACAAAGAAACATGATCAATTTTTAGGATATGCTTCTTGTAAGGTGGCAAGAATAGATATGAGATAGTACTCGTATTAATCAAAGTAAAGCTTGATTACTTTTTTTTTCGAATAATGTTAATTAAGCATAATTAAATCCACCAATAATGATAAAGTTAGGCTGACTTTGGAGCCACTAAGTGGACATGTTCATTTAATTATCAGCTATTCTAGGCTACAACAGTCTTACCGTGTAGTTTGACAATGAGCAAGGGTGCGGTACCGTTTTAGGTTAAAAAATGACTCGATTCACTACACCACCTAGTACATTTCCTCCACCAAACTGTAGTACAAAATCATCTCCAAAGATCTCGGTCACTTTTACAAAAATAGGCATTTTATAGCAATAAAAAGTAGTTAGTACTAGACATGGCTCTAAGCCGGGCTCACCTGACCTGACCCGGGCCTGGCCGAGCTTCTGAGGAGTGACCCAAGTTCGGGCCAGTGGCGATCCAGGCTTCCAAGTACAAGTATTTTTTATTTTATTTTTTTCTAAATCGAACGGGCCCTGGTGAGCCGCCTGGCAAAATAGAATCCAAGCCCGACCAAGGGGGAGACAGGCTAGAGTGGGCCTTGGCCAAGTTGTCAAGGGCCGGGTCAAATTTGGCCCAAGTAACGGGCCAGGTTGGGCCGGGCTGACCCGCCATTTTCTCATGTCTAGTAGTCACTATTCAGTATTCACAATAAAATGTTCACTACTTACCATAAACTATTGCAGAGTATATTTTTTTTGTCACACATACGACACTCTTAGAATAGAATTTATAAAATACCTTCACTTTAATATAAGTCACAAGAGTCTATTTGAAATGAGAATTAATGTAGAGGTCAATCCCTTACTTAACTAGGCCAAAAAGAAAATGTACCCATAAAACGTAAATAAGGCAGTAAAAAATATTCCTCATCAAAGCTGCTGAAAGAATATTTATGCAGTGCTTGCTTAGCCGCAACTAACGCACTAAAGCTATACGGAATGTTGAGTATAGTAGAGTATATATTAGTCCCTTTTTTTTTTTTTTGAAATCAACCCGGGGGTTGAACTAGATTAAAGATAAATAAAAAACTACAGCATTGTTAACTGCAGGTGGAAACATCTCCACCCATTCTCTACTACCAGTCACTCTAGGAACACATGCGCCAGCGCATGAGCTACACAGTTATTGACTCGACTAGTAAAAGACCAAACAATAGAACTAAAAGGATTACAAAGAAAGCTAATATCCTCAAGCACAAGATTAATAGAGCTATTCCCCGTTGCCTTATTCTTCAAATCATCAATGACTTGTTTACAGTCACTTTCGATGACGACCTTGTCGTGACCCCTTTGGATTGCCTCTTGGACTCCTCGTAGGACCGCAACTGCTTCCGCCATGCGAGGTTCCCATTCATAGTCTCGCCATTCCGTCATTGCCCATAGAACACGTCCCCGGTCATCCCTGTAGACCACCCCAAAGCACACCTCGTTCCCCTCCTTGGCACCCGCATCAACATTAATCTTTACAAGGCCCCTGTCCGGAGGTCGCCACCCATCCTTCATCCGACCCTCAGCTTCCTGATTGTCACGCTCCTTCCCATTCGTTCCGACCAGCCCTCCACTCGCCATTTCCTCAATAAAGTCTTGAGTTCGTCGAATAACACGCCCATTTTGGCGTATCATCTTCTACTAATTTATCTTCTACCATTTCACTTTTAAGATTACATTAATGTCGTAATGAAGTATAATAGATGTATAAATCGAAAAATTCGTATGTTATCTAGAAGGACCGTACTTTTTGCACCTAAGATTTTATAATATTTATTTTTCATCCTTATCCTTTAAGTGTAAGTAGGATGTTGTCCCGGAGATCACACGAATTTTTCATGTATAAATATAGATAAGTTCTTTGATATATAATAAGACTTTGATTGTTAAAAGCTAACTGAAAACTGAAAAACTAACTGAAATCTGAAAAGATAATTGATAAGGTAGCTGAAAATTATGAACTGATAAGGTAATTGATTATATAAAAAAATGTTTGACAAACTAGCTTAAAAGTTAAGTGATTTTATGTGAAATTACATAAAAGGATATGATAATTATTTAATATTTATAGACTGAACAAGTAAAAAGGGAATTTAACATAAGATTAGGTACCTGAAATGTCAAATGCTACCTTATGGCTCTGTTTTGCAAAGTTAGCTGAGAAGGTAACTAAAAACTGAACAGTTAACTGAAACCTGAAAAGGTAAATGATAAAGTAGCTGAAAACTAGGAGCTGATAAGTTAATTGATTATATAAAAATCGTTAGGCAAACTAGCTGAAAAGTTAGCTGATTTTTTGTGAAATGATATAAACGGATATGATAATAATTAAAAATTATTGATTGAATGGGTAAAACATGAATATAAAACAATTTAAGGTACCTGAAATCTCAAATGCTACACTATGTAACATTTCATTTTAAGTAGCTTATTTGTTTAAATAAACTACTTCCCAAACACAATTAGAAAAATAAGGCATCTGAAGGTTTTGGTCAAATAAGCTATTTTGGTCAAATAAGCTGCCTGAAATAGTTTGCCAAACAGAGCCTATGTCGTTGCATATCATTTCAGGTAACTTATTTGGGCAAATAAACTACTTGCAAAACACTTGCAAAGAAATAAACTACCTGAAATTTTTGTCAAAAAAACTAATTTGGTCAAATTAAATAAACTATTTGAAACATCTAGTCAAAGAGAGCCTAAGTGATGAAAATTTCGTCGAAGTAGTGGTGGGATGACCGAATGAGATGTCTAGCCATTCTAAGTGATGAAAATTTCATCGAAGATTTTTTGAACTACATTTCCTTTCTTTAACCTCGAAATTTAATTCAGCCACTAATATTAAGTTATTAATCAAAGTAGTTTTGAAATTCATGCTCCTTTGTCTCAAACTCTTGATCGTTTTGTTAATCATGATTTTCACTATTAATTTTATTTCAAACCCTTACACTTGAGATTATGGTCTTGTAATGAGATTGTTACATACTCCTGTAAACCATAAAATTTAATAACAAAAATAATATGGGAAACAAGATTTTATTTATAACTGAAAGATTAAGGATTACAATTTCCGTCACTCTCTCGATTATGTCATCCTAAGGGTTAGAGTTTTGATAGTGTTTACGGGGTCTTATCGACTTAATCCCGTAGGGAGATCCTGAGGTCTTTTTGTGACTTATTCTGTCTTACCTATAATTAAGTAGTAGGAAGACGGATCGGAGTCTTTTGACTTAATCTATCTGCTCCCTTCTAAACCCTAAACACAAGTTTATATAGTAGTCTAATAGCTTGGAGGCCAAGATAAATATATTCTCTATTATGCTAAGATATTATCACACTCTTTAATGATAATTGTCTCTAAATAATAAAAATACAAGCTAATAAGTATATATCTACCAAAATATAAAATTTCGGTGTCTACAACTCCATGCGACAAAATTTTAGTTAATTGTTATGATATGATAGCAAGTTATTTTTATTTTTAGGAGTGACAAGAGCGATATAATGTTAGATTAGCATATGGATTTGGCCGCGCCCGTCGAGGAGAAGAGACTGTCCACTTTACAAGTCCAATAAGATTTTATCCCAAAATCAATCGGCAATAAGTGAAGTAGTTTCTTGATTTATAAAGTAGAATAATCTATCTATCTTCATCAATGTGGGACATTTACATGTGCATATATTGAATGTGTTGTATTTTATAGAAGATTATGATTTGATTATAATTGCTTGTGTTCTCATTAGCAAATGCATAGCTATTTATACAAGATCCGATGAGACTAATACAATGAATCTACTAAGGCAAATACAATGAATGACATAGTAATCATCTCAGCTCGTAAATTGACAAAGCATAGTAATCATCGTTTCTCCTAAATAAACCAAAGACCATCTTGTAATCTTTCATCTTTTAATCATCCATCTTGTAGACCGTATAGTCTCCAATAGAATGACTTGTTTCTTTATTATGCCCCTCACATGTAAGGTCACTTTACGATCAATCGATAGGAACAACATTCTTTTTTAACCTACTTCATCGAACATACTCCATGCAACACAAGTCTTCTTTTCGTTAGGGACGAGAACATAGTCGCTTTTCAGACCTGTCTTAAACTCACAACTGATGAGTAATAGCGCTGATACCATGTTATAATTGGGTCTAGGTTGCTCCCATGACCCATGCATACATACAAATGGTAGATTATAGTTTATACGTCGAGAAAGTTTTATCCCAAAACCAATTGATAAGGGACGGAGTAGCTCCTGGGTTTATAAAAGTAGAATACTCTTCATCTCTTTCTCTATGTGAGACGCTTACATGTGCACATTTATCGGGTTGACTTATTTCTTCACACACCCCCTCACATGTAAGTTCCCGTTTTTTTTAATTAATTGACAGGAACGCAATTCTCTTGGAATTTTTCCGTCAGGTGGGAACGTCGCCGCTTTTCGGACCCGCAAAATAATGGCTCACTTTCGCTTTTCGTGCAATATGTGCACCTGTAGCTGTCCTACATTTAATAAGAGAGGAAGAGTAATCTACTTTTTAAATAAAGAAGCTACTCCACTCATTGCCAATTGGTTTTGGGATGTAATCTGGATGGACTTATAAAGCGGACACTCTCCCCTTCTCGACAGGCGGCCTAGGGCCATATGCGAATCTAACAAGGTATAAGAGCTTATCGTAAAAAAAAACGTAGACCTGATAAAGAAAGGAGAAAGAAAATTAGGCCAAGAAATCGCAGCCAGCCAATAAAAAATATAGGTCTGGTTAGCTTGAAAAAAGATCTCACGTGTGAAGGATAGTATTAAGATACATCTCACCTATGATAAAAGGCACATGTGTGTGTCACACGTTGGAAAAAAAGGAGACAGTTGTCTACCATATAAACAAGGAATTACTCCACCCATCCTCAATTGATTTTGGGATATAACCTCCTTGAACTTATGACACATACACTATCTCCTTCTCGATGAGCTTCCTACTCATATTGCCAATTTAACATATAATGCTAACAAGATAGCAAATTATAATTTCATGATATGTATTGATGTCTTTTAAAACATACGAAGTACGGAGTATATAATTTCATGACGAGCTTTCAATTTTGTCTTATTAATGTTATTATTGCTGTCTCGGCAAACTCACATGTACATTCTTCGGTTGATATAATGTTATTTCATTTGTAGATAAGAAGATAATTGCTGGCACTATTTGTAGCTAGTTAGCTACTTTGGTCCCATGCATTCAGCAAAATGGTGCTGGTAACAGTGGTTAGAGACCACTAATTTGCCTATTCCTGAGAGTCATTAAGTGAATATATTCACAACCCTATTTTAATACTCCCTCCGTCTCGGTCTATAGTTATCTATTTTTATTTTGGGTGCATTATTGAATAGTTATCTATTTTCATTTTTGGTGAATTTGTGTGGGTCACCTTTCATGTGCATATGAGTTATGTGATTTGTGTGCTTCATAGTCACATATATTCATTTCCTTAATCTTTGTGGCAAAGCTGCAATAGATAACTATTGAGTATTGATCGAGACGAAGGGAGTATAACTCTTGCCTGTTAACTCCCTTAAATATAAATTTCTGAATTTGCGAAATTAGATAATGCTACTCTCTTTCTTCAATATATAATTTTTTTTTCTTGATGAAACACATGGAGAGATTCAAATGTTATAGTAACAAACGATGGTGAATCCAGGGAAGATAGGGAAAACGAAACCTTTATACACACAATATTTTCATCACTACAGAAGAAATAGGTAACACTAGCGAAATACAATGTCGAATAGAAGAACCGAGTTGGTAGAATACGAAATAATGGTCGCAAGCGTCTTTATCCATATCTTGCACACCACTAACATCTCCTGAAAGCCTTCGATATATGTAAAAAGCAGAGCGACCAGGATAGGTTGTACTTACACCACAAGAGCGTAGAAATGAAAAGTGGAATGCAGATCATTGTAGCCTATCTCCGATGGAGAATGAACTTCTACACCTAGTGGTCGAACACTATAGTCACACAACCGGCGGAACAAAGGATCCAACAAGGAGACAAACGATGTCAAAGGATGCCCACGGCCAATCTTCTGTCCAAAGATGCAACAAAGCACCGTCTCATGACGAATCCAACCTAAATCAGACACAAGTCTTCCAAAAATGCCTCAGAAAGACCGTGCAAGAGATAACCCAGTACATCGGACAACAAACATAAGATGCGACCAAGCTAATTAATTCATAACTGAGATTTATTTTAACTAAAAATAGATTAAGTAAAGCTAAAATCTCACGGATATCGGCCCAAAACCACAATATAAAAAACCACGACCATATAAAAAACCACAATGGGTTATAAAGATCGACAAGAATCGACGAGACTAATAGGAACGAGAGTCTTACAAGAGGGTAGTTGAAGCAGCGAGGGGCGTGGGGAACACTTCATGGGTTGTATTCAAGGTCGATAATAAAGACGATACGGGGAAACAGAGAATCGGGAAGACAACGGATCGGCAATAGGAACAACCATTCAAGCCTTACGAACATTCGAGAAAGAATTGTTGGTTCGTTAAAAAGAAAGCTGAAAAAGGAGTGGGATAAAAAAGATGAGGTAAAATCAAAGGGGTTGATGTGAAAATTTGCCGGAGGAAGCCATGGGATGTACCCATCTCCGGGGATAGGGTAGGGGGAGAAAGAGGGTAGTGTAGGGAAAGAGGAGGCGGCGGATCAAGGTACACTGTTTAGAGTTTTCTTTTCATTTTAGAGAGAAGGGAGATAAAATCTAAAGACAAGTAATATTACATGTTTCCCTTCTAAATGCAAATCATGGTTCCGCTAGCAGTAACAAATATCTAACTACTATTGTTACACCCCGATCCAAACCTTGGACCGAAAGCGGTTACTCGAGGTAGCTCATCCGACTGTGTTCTTGGTCCATAGATTAACCCATGTTCTTTCCACCACATTTTGTCATGACTGTGCGAATCCTGAGAAATCTTCCCAAAAGGTCACTTATCCTAAGACTATTCCCCAACAAGCACGCTTAGTTGTTGGAAAATGCAATTTATTGATATGAGATGTACTTTTAATCCTTTTAAGCACTACTCACTTAAACTTATCAATGAACTTCTTCAATTTACGTGGAGTGTTACAATTACCCCCACTTGAATCACGAAACGTTCTCGCTGCGCCTAGGAGTATAACCGCTAACCAGAATCCTCCCGCACTAGGTGGGTTGTGACGTATAATAGATGCCTCCTCGAGCGTACAACATATGTTTAAAAAAGAACACGGACTCCAGGTTGCTCTTATAGTATGTGTAACACCCCCTGCCAGGGCTTGGACCGTAAGCGGTTACTCTTATAGTATGTGTTACACCCCCTGCCAGGGCTTGGACCGTAAGCGGTTACTCACAGTAGCTCGTCAGGCTGTTTACTTGGTCCACAGATCAACACGGGTTCTTTTCAGCAGATTTTGTTCTTATCATTGGTTTTCGGAACATAAAGTGAACTTTACTTATATGAGTAGTACTTTCATTCTCTCTTTTCACTAGTTATTTAGGTCATGTTTGGTAATTGGTAAACACCGGATTAATACTGGCAGAAACAGGTTGTGAAAGCAGCTTATAATTAGCAGATATTGTTAATAGGTTTGACTAACATATTAAATTATCAAAAATTTGTTAAAGGTATATATATGGTAATTAGCAGATTTAAACTAACAAATTCTCTCCTCCTTTATAAAAATAACATATAAGGATATGAACAAATTAGTTACTATAGGAAATGAAGGTTGAATTAAATATTTTTCAAGGGGTAAATAAGTGAATGTACATTTTTCCTAATTTACTAATTAAATATTATGTTCTTTATCAGACACTTCAAATAACATATTGATTGGTCAAATATGCTAAAGTCTCCAAATATATATTTTTTTCCTGCAATCCGTTGTTTACCAGACACCCTTTTAAGCTTATAAATATATCTCTTCAATTAACATGTAGTGTTACAACTATTATTTTCGTAAAACAATCTCAATTTGTAATGCGATTTTATTTTAGAATAAACGAGTGTATCACCCTATTATAATTTTGAATTTGTCCTTTTTATCCCGACATTGGTGATAACTCGAACCCATGGAGGCATAGTGAATCACGATCAAGTACCAAAGGAAGACAATAGTCGAAGAAAAGGGAGTGAGAAATGATTTGAGAAGCATATGGCATGTGGGGAAGCATCTAAGGGTATCCATATACACAAATTACAGAATGAAAGATAGAGAAAGGTGAAAGCAAAAGCAAAGGTATTGCTAACATTTTGTAAATGATGATGAGAGGGGGTTGGGCACATCATAAATACTTTGAGTGCCATGTGCTTTGTGTTTTGACAGATTGTAATCGGGACCATTGGACTAGGTATGCCACCAATCACCATTCCCCTACTTGAGAAGGGGAGAATTGCTCACTATTTTCATGCTTCAATTCATTTTGAGTCATTATATATCTCAAAGTTATAAAAGTGATTGATAACACTAGAGTTAAAAGAGAACCACAACTGTAAAATCGCTAGCGATTGTCTCTTTTTTTGGTTCAAATGAGCGCACTATATTACAGGTAAAGACCGAACTTCACGATTACAGTAAGATAGCTCTTGTTTTTAACGATTATCATATTAGTGTGTGTGAAGATTTCACTGCGTAGTTTTCTATATTATCCTTGAGATATTATATCATCATAGTTTTCTATATTATGCCAACATCTCTTTAAAATATAATTTAGGTAGATTATGTTTCTATTTACTCTCTTGTAATTGATATACAAATAACCTTTCTCATCAATAATATTCAAGCTATCAATTCATTCAACTCTTATTTCGTTAGATTGTATCAGAAGGGTAAAATCCTAGGTATCTCTATATAAATAAACTCTAGCCCAAAAACACGCACTACCATCTTTTCGCTGCCGGCCGGAGGTAGTTCTTATCCATTCTATCTCCGATGGGCTAAATCATTAAACGGTTTCAACTCCAATTCTGGAAATAATTCCCCTTCTTACATATTAAATACTACCTATTAATTCCCATATTCCTTTCTCCAATCTCGTATATGTTATCCAAGCTGTTTGTAGCATCTTTACTTTGTGTTCTCACTATCTATACTCTAATTTGGCCTTTCCTTCCGGTAGAGCAACATATTTGCTAATCCTCGTACTTTTCTAGTTTTCTAAATAGTTTTGTGTGCGTGTCTATGCAAATTGCTTGTGACTTGACCATATCGCCACCCAAATTGCTGGCTATCTGTCTCCTAATCTTTTACCGTCGATATCTCTAAAAATCATTCACAAATTACTCTTATCTGTATATTTCGAGTTTATTCATCACCCCTCAATATAATTCTTGCAAAAGGATAAGGGGGAAGGTCCAGGGTAAGAGGTGTAGAAGCCGACCTAGAATCTAAATTAAAATCATAGTTTACAAATTAGGATAGGGCATAATCCCAATCAATTCTACCATTAAAAGAACTATTATCATTAATGGAGTAAGTAGTGATAGTATTCGCCACGCTATTGGTCTTCTTCCTCTTCTAAAAAACGATCTTAAAGCGAGATGAGTCATTCAATTGTTCCTTACACACTCAAAAATAATATCAGTAAACTGCTGCACGCAAGGTGGATCCCTTCTCAAGATAGCATTGATGACATTAAGAGAATTCGAGGCAATAGAAAGTTTATCCATGGATAATCTAGAAAAACGCAAGCCCTTTCAATTGCTAACACCTCAGACATCACAGATTAAGGGCAGTCAACCTGGAAGACCATCCCCGAGCCCAAGAGCCACAACTATTTGATAGATGAACCATCTCAACCGAAATCTTAAGGTGATGGTTGAGGCCCATATATTATAGTTATATTCTATTATGCCCCCTCACTCAATGCCCATTGGGCATCCCCGAGCCCAAGAGCCACAACTATTTGATTGATGAACCATCTCAACCGAAACCTTAAGGTGATGGTTGAGGCCCATATATTATAGTTATATTCTATTATGCCCTCTCACTCGAATGCCCATTGGGCTTGAAGAGTGGTTAATGCACATGCACCCCATACCATGTGTTGGGTTTTCCACTTTACGAGTTTGTGAGATATTGGGGGCTGCCAGGGTTTGAACCTGTGACCGAAACAGTCACATTGACTCTGATACCATGATAGATGAACCATCTCAACCAAAACCTTAAGGTGATGGTTGAGACACATATTATAGTTATATTCTATTATTGAGATATATATATTTAGGCCAAGTAGGAGGACCATTTCAACCAAAACCTTAAGGTGATGCTTGAGGCACATTTATTATAGTGGTCCGGTTTTTTCCGGGTTTGGACCGGACCGGACCGACCGGTCCGGGTCGGTCCGGTTTGCCGGTCCGGACCACTTTTTGTTCACCCCTACCCATACCATGTGCTGGATTTTCCACTTGGTGAGTTTATGAGATATTGGGGGCTGTCAGGGTTTGAAATCGTGACCTTTGATCACACTGACTCTGACACCATGATAGATGAACCATCTCAACCAAAACCTTAAGGTGATGGTTGAGGCCCATATATTATAGTTATACTCTATTACTATTTCTAACAACACAACCAATACTAGCAGAGGAAGAAGGAAACGAAAAAGTCGCCTTAACATTGACCTTAAGCCAATTATTAAGCGGATGAGGGGGTGAAAAGAGGGTGAAATTTAGTTCAAATAAATTGACAATAGCCAAGGAAAAGGTTTGGGAAGAAATTCTTCTGAACAAGTGAGAAGAGGGAAGGGGACAAGATAAAGAGAAGATGAAATCACACCTCCGAGTCTAAAGACGCCAAATGGCAAAGGTGAAAAGAGTAGTCTAGAGAAAGTACAATTCTTATGAATCCACATTGTGGACATTGGCCTTCTACCTCTCATTTTCTTCTGAAGATTGTCTTTCTTCTCTAATTAATCGTCCATCATTCAGGGGGTATAAGAAATATTTTAATATTGTAATAATATTAGAATAAATGTTTTAATTTAGATATTATCCTTCAAATATTATATTATCATAATCTTCTATATTATGCCAAATATATCTTACGATGTTTTCTATGTAGATTACGTTTCTATATATTTTCTTGTAATTGCTATATAAGTAATCTTTCTCATCAATAATATTCAAATTATCAATTCATTCAATTTATATTTCGTTACAGTACGTGATATCGTGTTAAGTGTTAACCACATGTTTTTGCGCTCTTGATTAGCCTCTTTTTTACTAGGGGACAATTTATTATTTTAAAAGGCAGAATTTATTTACAAAGGTATAGATTTGAGATCATTAATTTATTTTTATCTTTTTTTGAACTATTTAAACCAACTCATTCAGGCAAGATGACTTGAAGATAAAGCATATTAAAGTTGATCAAGGATAAGGTTAGGCATATAAAAGTTCCATAAAAAAAATGTGTCCTTATAACTTATAATGAAGTCCTATAAACTACCAAATGAGACCCACCTACAACAGTTTGGCTACAATTTCATGTCAAAGATAGGTTTAAGTGGCACTAATGGGCACATGCACAAAGGGAGGATTATGAGGTCTTTAAGGAAAATGAGAATCAGTCAAAAATCAATAATATCCTAAACTCCAACATTATCAAATGATTTAGTGGTACCACAATCATATGTCTTCACTTCAAAATCTATCACTTCACAAGTCTCACCTTGACCTAACCCAACACACTTTGTCAAGTCTTGAGCCCTTTGGGCTTGAACCTTCCAATCGGTCCGAACTACGACGAGCAACATAGTCACCAAACAAGAACCCTGAGCGGCCGCAAGTCCGAGCCATAAACCCGTAAAACCATAACCACCCTTAAACCCTAACCATAGAGCCATTGGCATACCCACCAAATAAAAACAGCCCAAATTAATTGTGGCACCCAACTTGGGCCTTGCTGCACCCCTTAACACACCACACACTGTAGTTTGTGGACAATTACCCAATTCACAAAGCCCAATAATTGGTAAAACTGTTGAAGTCAATTTTATTATTTCCAAATCTTGGGTGAAAAATCCAGCCCATATTTTTCTAACCATGATGGTAAAAAATAAGGCTGTAAAGCCCAAAATAAAACTAAATGATAAGCCCATAATTGTGGTAATTTTAGCAATGTTGGGTTGATTTTCACCCAATTTATTACCCACCCTTGTTGATACACTAAAACTTAAGGATGATGGAAAAATGTATATTAATGAAGTAGTTTGGATTAAAATCCCCATTGATGAAACTGTAGCTTGAGGATTAGACAACAACCCACATAATATAATCATGATTTCATACCACCACCATTCTAAACACACTGAAATACAACTTGGAATTGCTAAATTAATCAAAGTTTGCCACCCTCTTAAGCACTCTAATGATATTCCACACCATGTTTTTGAACAAATCCCTGATATAATTATGTAAATAATAAGTGACGCTACAAGGATGAGATTTGTTGTAATCGCGCTTAAGGCGACACCTTTTATACCAAGGCCTAGATGTATGACAAAGATATAATTGATGGGTATGTGAAGGAATATGGCTAATGTAGCACAATATGTTAATGGTAGAGTTATAGATTGCGTTCGGAGGTAAATTCTTATAGGATGAAGAAATGATTGTGCAATAAGGTCAGGAAGGGTGAAAATTATGTAAGCTTGAGCTTGTGTTGCAATATCTTCATTTTGATGGCAAAAGAGCAAGATTTTTTTCATGTTAAGCCAAAGTAATGAAATGGGTAATGATGCTAAGAGTAATAAGAGAATTGTCCTTTGCATTACTAAACCTAAGAGTTTATATTTTTTGGCACCAAATGCTTGACCACATATAGGTTCCATTCCCATGGCTAAACCTGATAGAATCGAGTAGCCGGTTATATTGGCAAATCCTATGGCTAGTGAGCCACCGGCTAGGGCTAGCTCACCGATTTGGCCGAGGAAGAGCATGGAGATCATTGACCGCGAGTATAAGAGTAAGCCGGTTAACACCAATGGAAGAGCTAGTTGTATGATTGATCTTGCTTCATTTATGGCTTGTTTAAGGTGGGTTTTAGGGTTTAAGGGTTGCTCATGTTGCTTGTTTTGGTTAGCTAATGATAGGTTTTTGGCTAATAGAGGCTCCTTAATTGTAGTTTGGATTATTGGTTGATTTTGATTAAGATTGAGTTGGTTTTTTGTAGACATGTTGGAATAGAAGTGATGATGCCTATGATAAAGTATACAAGAATGAAATATGTGCTTTGATGTGGGAAACTTGGAGGGAGTTAGGGGATTTTAAATAAGAAATATCTTCTTTACCATTTTCATATTATAATGTTTTGTTTAAAATAAAAAAATTGACTTATTTGTATGTATATGTTGGTTGTTGCATGTATTATGTATACATAGGTATGTAGAATCTGCATGGAGACTACTGTTTTGTCATTAATTAGTATTAAGACTTCTAGATTCAATGTTTATATATATACTCTCAAGTCTCACCTCTAGATTTCTAATACGTATGTGATCTGATTTGACGCGATATAATGACATGATATGCATGCCAATCCCATGCAAACCCTATTTTAATTTTCAATTTTAGATATATATATATATAGGTAATTAAAATATTGACATTTTTAATAATCAATAAAACAGTTCTAAGTTCTAACTCAATACAAGTTGCATACAAATCTTATTTCTGAACGATAACATATATGTTTGTATTAAGCTTGCATGTGTGAGGGTCTTTACTAACTTCACGTCTTCACCTCTCTTCCTACAATCTATCTTTTACCTTAAAATTGTAAAGTTAACGTACTCCCTCCGTCTCGGTCATTTGTTTACCATTTTTATTTTAAGGTGTACGTTAACTTTACAGTTTGTCACGGGCATTTGCTTACTATTTCCATTATAGAGTGGCTCATTTATTTACTTACCTTTCTATCTATATAATGTTTGTTATGAGTAATTTGATATCCAAATTGGACTATTTTTCACTTGTCATCTACTAAGTATAACCACAAATGGTCTACTACTCTTTCCTTAACATTTGTGCCAAAAGTAAAGTAAACAAATGACGGAGACTGAGGGAGCAGTGTTTTATTTTTTTTGAAAGATTATTGTATGTATACTTTTTTTTGTTTACTAAACTTACAAGTCAATGCAAAAGACTTGGTATAAGATATTCTAAGATTTACCTAATGAAATACAAAGACTACAATGTGTAAACTTGAAAATAAAACACCATATTTTCACATTTGCTGACTAAACAAACAAATTTAGGTTAAATCCTTTATATAATCCAATCATTATGAAAGCAAATACATTTATAAGTTTAAATTAAACATATATTGCACATCCATTATAATTTCTAAGAAGACTTGATTTTTAAGAGGGTAGACAATTTGGAATAAAAGTCGGAATAATGTTGACAAGTGCAACGTTCACATGCATGTTAGTTACATACCTTTAGAGTTACCCTACTAATTGGGAAGTTTCTTTAGCTTTTTATTAGTAAAAGGGTAAATTAGTCAAAGATCAAGCATTCTTCAAAGGTATCAAATCTGAGTGTTGCATGGTGCTTTGTAGTGTGGTTTCATGCTGATTTATACGTGACGATACCTTTTTTTTTTTTTTACTCTTTTTACTACATCAAGTGTATGTGTCCATTTTTAGGAGAAATGGGGTAAATCATGCAATGTGGTTGGTCAAGTTTAGTAAACGACCACCCTCACCATCCATGCAACATTGGAATTGGGATAATGTTGAGGGTATTTAACTCCTACTTAAATATGGAGTAATAAAATAAAAATTGATCAAATAGATTTGTTCTGTTCGTGGTTGCTCGTCTCATTCTTTAACCATTACAGATTCGATCATTGTCATTTGTCTATGCAAGAGAATGGAACAAACTTATTCGCTAGTCGTTTACCATTTCATGAGAATACCGCGGCAGCAGGTGGATTAATCATTGTTGTCGACGGTAAAACTAACAAGATTATTTATTAAAATGGCAAATTATCCTCAGGACTCGGCTCAAGTTTTGTAGATACATTATGAATCCGAAGGACGTGAAATAAAAGGATGCCATAATGTTTGGTTTTAAATGTCACCCGATTGCTTAATTAATATGAGATGACTATGCAGTTGACGGATGATGGTTTATTGTTTTTAAATCGAACTTTTAATTTAAAAATCTATCTTAAAACTCACTCGAAAATACGAGGGTGACTTGGTTCTAAATAATCCGCAAAACTATCCATAGTCAATTATAAGAATCAAGAGGCCAATTTGAAAAATTCTTGGAATCTTTTCCAAGTTTGCTAGGCTAACGATTCAATAAATGCTCAATCCATTGTCAACGACGAAGTTAAATTAGTACGTACAAAAGTCTCAAGTCTCAAGTCTCACCCATTAACAAAGATTGTAAAGGCTAAAAAAAAAGCAAATTCTTATTTCAGACGGAATGAAATAAGACGGGATTATATCGCCGCTTTTTAGTAAAATGTAATAACCACGGTTTATGGCAACTTGTTTTCAATAGCGGTCACATCTAGTTGTAAAATGGTTACAAAATCTCGTTTTATTGTTCATACCAAAATGATCCGTTTAAAGCACGACTAGTGGAAAAAAAAACATTCGGATGCAATATTGGTATGTCACGTTACTTGGAAAAGACACACTAACGAATCATATGGTGTTGTCACCCTAGCTTCATGTTATTGTGCATTCAATCAAAAGTACCTAGGAAAAAGTTGGATAATATTTAGAGATATGAGATATTATTCTTAAATTCTTTTCCCTTTTTGTTCCATGTATGTGATGGGGAATTCTTAATAAGGGATAATATAACTAATTTATACTCGTACGTACACTTTATGTCCATGCATTTGAGTGTTGAATATGTATAAATATTTGCATAATAAACATCATTATCTATTATCTATTGTTTATCTTAAGCATGGTTAGAGTAATATTTAATTTACTCGTACATTGTACTATGAATGATCTATAGTAGGTAGATAACCGTTTAACCTCAGTTGCAAGATTCAATGCACGAATGGACGATGCTTCATGCTTGTATTACTTTAGGTAACTAATAAACTTTGAGTATTTATTTGCTTTTTTTCTAAATTTCTTAAAATAATAAATACTCCTAATTCAATGCTTGAATTGTCTTCGATAATATACTTTTTATTTATCTTTAATTCTGAAATAAAGTGAGATTTTTAATAATATTATATTTATAAAATTAAGAATTTATTTTCTCTTTTAATTCTTATAATTAGGGCTGTATTTATCCCTTTTGATAGAAATGTACATAAACTTATGAAGTTTGAAATTGATGTAATCAATTAGGATATAATCCTCGAATAACCATTGAGCTTGACAGTGTTAGTTCTTTGTAAGATATATTGGAGGCTGCCACGATTTAAACTTGTGACATTTGGTTATATTGGATCTGGTACCATGATAGTTGAATCATTTTTAACAAAATCTTAAGATAATGATTGAGACCGAACTATTATATTTATATCCTGCCTACAACGACTTATCCTACAACAAATTGCTTTATTTTAACATAAAAAAGAATCACATAAATTTTACTAAGTGATGTAGTCTAATCAAGTTGAACAACTAACAAGAGTTATCTACAAAAGCTAATCACATAAGGACAAAGGTAAAACAGGGGACCTCACTCAATCAAATTAGGTCTAGACATCACATGGCTTCAACAACAAGATAAATATATTTCAAATCAATGTCTTAAAATGTGATGCCCACAATTTAATTTCACCAAAGTATGTTACTTGTCACGATCTTACCCTAAAAATAAGTCAAATTATTACGCACAAGTGCTTCGTTAATGCCATAATAATCTACCATCAGTAATTTTTACCATGTTGTACTACACTAGTCGTGCAGTACAAGAAGTGAAAATATATTTGTGCTACGTACTGCGCATTCTCTCCATTTGAAGTATTTATAATAGCTAAACAATCATTTTATGTTACTAACTCCCACATTATCATGCTTAGGTGCTAATCTTTGTCAAACTAGCT
The DNA here is from genome assembly GCA_022085475.1 of Heliosperma pusillum. Lineage (NCBI taxonomy): Eukaryota > Viridiplantae > Streptophyta > Magnoliopsida > Caryophyllales > Caryophyllaceae > Heliosperma > Heliosperma pusillum. The sequence goes on from JAIUZE010049550.1 coordinate 126,287, forward strand.
AATTAATGTGCTCACAACTTGTTAAGAATACTTGAGCACCACTTATTCATTCAGAATGTCATTAAGCCTAAGTATGGGGAACCTATACTTAATAATAATGTTGTTAATTGCTCTGTTATCTATACACATGTGCTAAGTTTCATCCTTCTTTGGCACTACTAATGCTGGCACAGCACAAGGACTGAGGGACTCCCTGACGTACCCCTTGTTCAGCAGTTCCTCTACTCGAGACTGAAGTTCCTGTGTGGCCTTAGGATCACTCCTGTAAGCAGGTTTGTTGGGTAGGACAGCTTCAGGTACCAGGTCAATGTGATGTTCTATTCCCCTAATTAAGTGGTGGCAGTCCACTAGGGAGCTCAGCAGGAAAGACATCTTCATAGGCTTCTAGTACAGTCTTGACCTCTTCAGGATTACCACCAGGGTTCAGCCCAATCTCTTTGGTGAGGAGTATATACACAGGCCTCAGTTCATTCAGTTCTTGTACCATCTCTGACTCACTTATCAGCATGACTTCCTTGGAAGCTTCACTCAGGGGAGGTGGATTAATCTTTAGAGCAGGAGGTAAAGGTGTCAGTATAATCTTCTTTTTCCCAAACTTAAAAAGTGTAAGAGTTATCCTTTCAATTCCATGGTGAATAGCCTCCATGTCAAACTTTCATGGTCTCCCAAGCAGGAGGTGACATGCATCCATAAGCAGTACATCACACAGGGTCTCATCAACATACCCTTTTCCAATGGAGAAGGGTACAACACATTGCTTATCCACCTTGATCTCAGCCCCCTTGTTCAACCACCTGAGCTTGTAGGGTAGAAGGTGGTCTTTAGTAGGTAGATTCATTTTGCCTATCATGGTTTTGGAGGCAACATTAGTGCAGCTTCCCCCATCAATAACGAGTTTACAGACCCTCCCTTTGATGGTACACTTTCGCTTGGGCTCGTGCCGTGTTGGGCCGGATTCGTGCCGGACCCGTGCCGCCCGTCGTGCATTTGGCCCGACTGCCAACTCTATGCATCACCCTCCAGGTGACTAAGCTCAACCCAGCATTAGACTCAATCAGTTCCTCATTAGCCTCCACCTCAGGTTCCTCCATTTCATCATCACAGACCAACACCTCATCCTCGCCCCAGTGTACAACTTTCAGGGTGCTAAGAGCTCTTTTTGAGGGACACTCCCTAGCAAAGTGCCCATACCCCTTTTTTTACTTTCCCGGTTCAGTTTAGTTTCATTTAGTTCAATTCAACAACACTCCCGTTATACCTTTAATTACACTTTCCCCAACAATAAAACTGATATATCTGCTTTAAACAAGACTTTAAACAAGAAACGGGTCAAATAGATAACAAATGACTAAACAAGTTTAGGAAATGTTAAAAAGTTTGTCTTTACTATCACCATGTTGTAGTACTTCAATCTACTTGGAGATAAAATAGATATCTTCATCTTAAGCAATAGCTATTAAAGGGCGGAAGAGTCATGTAATTAAAATTCCTTTAAAAATAGTCAAAAACTCTCTTGGAATTATGGAAATAGGCCTCAACCATTGTTATTTTTCAATTTCTATATAAAGGTGGTCACGGGCCGGGTTTGATGTTTGTAAGAGAATTTATGGCTAAAATCTTGAATTGTTATTACCACGAATAAGGGTACTTATACATAAGTGATATAAGAGACGCGTCACAAACCGAGTTAGTGAATCCAATACTTTAGAGGTAGGCACGAAGCTCGGTGTACCGAACACTGAGAGACTGCTTAAAGTTATAGATGGCTTTTCTTAGGCAACAAACACGAGTAGGATTATTATTAGGATCGATGAAACTAATAGGCTGAGCCATATAGACGACATCAGTTAGCATCCCTTGAAAAAAGACATCATTAACATCGAGTTGACGGAGCCTCAAATCCTCGGTGATTACAAGACTAAGCAAGATTTGGATCGTGGTGAGTTTAACGCTGGCTAAATGTCTCGATATAGTCAAGGTCAAGACGTTGGTGGAATCCTTTGGCAACTAGGTGGACTTTATGTTTGTTGAGGGTGACATCAGGGTTGTACTTAGTAAGAAATACCTATTTGCACCAAAAAAACATTTTGAGTATGATGGGGGTGTGTGGGGGGGGGGGGGGGGGGGGGGGGGGGGGGGGGGGGGGGGGGGGGGGGGATCTAAGTAACATTAGACACTAGAGCGCCAAATTGTGCTTGCATAGTTTGACGACAAGGTGGTACAATAGAGAGGGAGGCGGGCGGAGGTGCGTGGGTTGCATGGGCTAATCTATGGTAGAGTGTTAGTTATATATACTTGGATAGTGTGAGAGAAACATGTTCACATGTGGCAAAGGACGGTGCATGGGAAAGGACAGGTACGGTAAACTGGGAACCATTCTTCAACAATGATAAGGGTGGAAGCATATTTAGAGGGTCATCTAGCAAAGGGGTATGTTGTGTCACTGAAGCGCATGTGACTAGAACAGTAGACGCGGTTTGTGTTGACTATGTGAGTAGCCAACACATACACAAGTAATGGAGCAAGGGGTCGATTTTGTGTCACTGAAGCGCATATGACAACAATATCAACTTTTTGTTGAATAAATGATTCAAAATATGTACAAAGCATTGTGACTATTCAAGTGAAATAATGTATTGAATAAAACTGTAACACCTTCATATACCAAAGAGCCTTACAAGACCTCCTTAGTACATCGGGACTCTACTAACTCGGTTGCCCGAGGTAATACATATCAAATAGACCATAAAAGAACATACTTATTAAATCAATGTTTAAATCAAATTACATCAATCCAAATCCAGATGACACACCGTCGTAATAATAATCCAACTGGTAAAATAAAGACAATGAGTGTAATGTCTAAGACTCTAATCATCAATGCGGAGCTAAGACTCAAGAGCGGCAATCACATCAACTCCCCAACACAAGATCACCAATTTACCTGCTGAACACCGCTCACCATCCTCCAATGGATCACAACAGTTTTAGAAAACAATACGGGATCAGTACTCTTTAAGTTGATCAATGTACAAGACAACAAAGTAATCATCACAGTAACAACACCAGAGACCCACCGCAGCGGTCACCTCAACAGTATCAGGCTACCACTCTAACCTGCAAAACCACCTATTCATCCCAGACCGTATCGCTGGGCATCAAAATTTCATCTCACCGCAGTGATGTAACACCCCGTGTTTTCTAATAATTTTATTCGGAAATTTATTTATTAAAATAATTATTTTGCGAGTTTAATTATTTAATGCGTATTTAACGCTTGCGATCTCTATTTTGTTATTTTCCGTTTTTACCTAAATTGGATGGGTTAAAATGTCCGCGCACAATTTTACTATTTTAATTTAATAGCTACTTCTCTTATATAAACTCTTTGAGCGTTTTAATTATTCTAAACTTAATTTGTCATTGGATTATCCATCTTGTGAGCTAATGGGTCAAAAGCCCACTTAAAATCTCCTATATAAATAATAAACCCTTAGCAAGCTAGCAACTTGCTCAATCTTTCTTGGTTGCGTGCATTGTCCAGCCGTGAGCTTCTTTTTCTTCCTCTCTTTTCATTCTTCTCCCTCTGACTCCATTGTTATGCAACTTTCTTTACTCAAATCAAATATAAATTATATATTTACAATCTTGGCTCTTATCTCTACAATATATTCTATTCATATTATTTTTAAGGGACTCGATTGTATGGAGTTTAGACCTACTTTTAGGGTTTATATATTTGATGGGTAAATAAGAAGAATAAGAAGAAGATGTCTTTCTTTTGGGGCGATTTAGAGGAGGATTCGTGTAGGACTATATTAATAGCGTTTTTATGAAGATGAAGATTATTTTGCGGTCAATATTGCGTAATAAAGGTAACTAGGTGTTTTCCTTTAATTGTGTTTATAGAAAGTGAATTATTAACATGATATAATGATTGATTGTATGATTAATTGTTTGTGTGGTTATTTATGCTTATGATTCACATGTTTAATTGCATTTAATATTTACGTTGTTATATTATTTTATTTTCAAGTATTTATTTGGACGCGAACTAGGGTTCAAATCGCGAACCCTAGCGCCGTCTTGGAGGCGCGGCCCCTAGGGTTGGTCGTGGCCTAGGGTTTTGGCTTCTCCTTGTGGGAGAGGCTAGGGTTTGCTTATATTGAGAAATTAGGGTTTTGGTTTACATCATTAAGGTTATAGCAGAAGTTACTATAACTTTGCTTGTAAGCTACCCTAGTTATACCTATTTGAGTTATAACTTTGAAAGTGACGTTATGGTGCGGTGTACTATAACAAGACTCGTTGTGGTGACATGGCGGTTTGTACCGTGGAGTCGACCCCTCGGTGATGGTGTTATAGAGGACTAACCTGTGACGGAAGAGAGTTATAGTTGATGATACTATAACCTCGCACGTATAAAGTTATAGCTTGAAGTTGCTATAACTTCACTAAAGTTGAGTGAAGGTTATAGCTGAATGTACTATAACTTTGCTGAAGTTAAGTGAGGGTTATAGTTGATGATACTATAACCTGACAAGCTTAACTAAAGTTATAGGTGGTGTACTATAACTCTGCTGGAGTTAAGCGAAGGTTATGGTTGATGATACCATAACCTGACAAGCTTAACCAAAGTTATAGTTGAAGTTGCTATAACTTCACCAAAGTTGAGTGGAGGTTATAGCTGAAGTTACTATAACTTCACTAAGGGTAAGTGAAGGTTATAGTTGGTGGTATTATAACATTGAGTTGTTATATGCTTCTGTGTTTGGTGTTATGGTAGCTTGAACTATAACATGACCGTTGAGGTGTAATGTTATAGGTCAAGATATTATAACCTTTGGTTATATGTGCTTGCTTATGTGTTGTGTTATGGTTAGTTGAACCATAATACTATGTTTGCATATTATCTTGGCTACTCTCATTCTTTGAGGAGTAGAGCAGTCAGTTAAACTGTTCTATGAGTTAAGTTTGGACAGTCAGTTAAACTGTTCTACTGAGTTGAGTCGTGATGTTGTTCACGCATGTTTTGTACATTCAGTTAAACTGTGCATTTTTTGTTGCTTAGTTCGAATAGATGACGGTAGTATCAGTTAAATACTATCGGAATGAATCAAGAGCCGCCCTTCGGGGGTTTATTTGGTCTATGTTCGGGGGTGGCCAGAGACATCAGTTAAATGCTCTGGGTCCCGAGTGTCGTTCGATGTACAGTTAATGCATCGAGAGGTCTGGCCAGGTCTTAGACATATAGGCAGTGGTGATACGCTATACATAGTACCGTGGAGGCAGTGGTGATACGCTCCACAAACGACAGAGGCAGTGGTGATACGCTCTGTCAAGTTAGAGGCAGTGGTTATACGCTCTAACAGGCGTTCGCTCTATTCGCTATGCTTTGTTGCTAGCATTGTGCCTTATGTTGCTATGGATCATGTGTCACTTTTGGGTCGAGTTAGTGTCCATGGTCTAGGGGTTTGTCTAGTTGCATTCATTTGGAAATGATGATGTCATGGTAAGTTTGGTTGCACGTCATATTGTATAAATTGCTTCACATGTCTGTTATGATTACTTTCAGTTGTTATAGTTTGTTATTAATTCAGCCTGTTGTAAACATGACTGGGAGAGCATCTAGTTACTCCCGACTGATTGTCGACCCCCATTCTCAGGTTGAATTGGTTGCTGCTTGTCTGGATCTTGTGCTGGAGAGACTTGTGGCAAGAAGAATAATTTATTTAGGAATTTATTTAAGTTAAGAATTATTAATAATGTATTAGTTTAGTTTTGGATTTGAGTATCGATCCGGATTGGTCAGGTGTTTCCGCCACCTTGACCCTATTCATCTTTGTACTCTGATGGATTATTTATTATTAAGTTATTTCTTTTGTTTTAAAAACCCGGGTTGTTACAGTTGGTATCAGAGCGAACACGCTCCCAACTCTCGCTTAGTTAATGACTAAATTAAATTGGCTTAGTTAAATTGAGTGAGAGTAAATGGGTAGAAACCAATAAGGACCTTTTATGTACTTTGATGCATGATTTTATCTTTACTTACATATGTAACTGTATGATTAAGAAATGTGTAGAGTGTGTGTTAACATGTTATGGTTATGTTCCTCTCACTTTCGTATTTGGTCTTATTTATATATGTGATTAATTTGTTATATAGTAGTATGAGATAAGATTAGGATATAGTCCCTTTCTTAAGAGTTATTTTGTAGAGTTAGTTCATTTGAGCCACTCGTTTGATGATCCGAAGTTAATTTGTAAAGGTTCGAGATACTGTATTGGAAGTGCTTATCATGATTGTAACTCTTAAGGAAAATTTGAGGTTTATCTTATCACTTATTTGATGGTTGAACTCAGGAGTTTATAATGGTTAATGATGTGAAGGATATAAGTTATTATTGATGTTCAAGGTGCATAGTATGGTTGTATCGAATTGTAGAATGGAACTTAAAATTTGGGTATTGTCTTATCATGATCTGGATTTACAATCTTTGTGCAAATAGATTCGTGTGATTTATAGTGAACTCGTTTGAGGTTTGAGTTGGTAAGGAAAATCTTGGAGTTTGTTTATGGTGTTTGTTAAAGGTAATCCTTTTTGTTGGGAGTCCTATTCCCTTCACCTTGTTCGATGGAGGTAGGTTGGTGATGGCGGAGTGTTATGGAATGTTTACCGTTAATTTTGAGGATCTAGTTAATGAGTATATCAGCATTTTATGTGAAAGTCAACCATTTCGTATTCATTTTGGATTTCATTGAATATTTTATTTGAGGAATTAGTTTGAACGATTTATATCGGGATTGTAGGAATATGTTTAATTTTATGCTGGTAGTTAATGATCTTAAGGATATTGTTGTGGAACTTCATAGTTGAAGCTTAGATGATTTACCTAGAGGAGCTACAAGGTTTCCAGCAATTAAGCGATGCAATAGAATTAGAGTACTTTTCTCGAATTAGGATATGAATTTATGGAGTCACTTGGTGTCTTTTTATTCTCCAATGTGTGTATCTGATTTTCTTATAGAACCGTTTTATTGTCGGGTTATCATTTGTGAGTCGTCATTAGTTAATGATGTTTTATTTTAGAATAGGAGGTAAACATTTGTTATTGTGATAAATATTAGAGCTTGGGATTAGATATGAGTGCATTTGAATTATTTGAAATGGGAATTTGCCTGAATTGCATGAGTATGGTCAATGCAAAATCATGGATTTGGAGCTAGCTTTTGGGAATGATTATTTGGGGTACCCGGAAGTGTGAAAGATAAGTTAATGTTTCTCTGGTTAGGTGATAAGTTGTGCAAGTTATATGGATGGGAGATTCGAGTAGTAAAAGATGTAAGTGTATCCTCGGTTGGTTAGCTCGTAATTCGAAAGGCTGGAGAAATTGCGTTTTGAGGTTATTAATGTATTGGAGGAGCATGGTTATAGAGTAGTGAATTATTAATGGAATAGATAAATAATGATTTGAGGAATAGAAGCAAGATGCAAGTGCTAAATTTATTTCGCGAATTGGTGGACTTAGATATGTTGAAATTGGAATGCGGGATAAATTTATTATTTGGAATTTCCGCGTATTAGTTGTCGAGGATAATGGTATAATGAAAGTTATCTTGGAGTATATAAAAGTAATTTTGAGGATTTCAGTGATATACTCTATTGGAGAATCATTTGAGTAGCCAAAGGCTTGTTACTAAAGGATTTGTCAGCTGACCTTGGATTTAGGAAATTCCTAGGTAGTGATGAGTAGAGTGTTTTAAAGGTTTATTAGCGCTCTTATGTGATGTAATAGGGATTGGTATCGATTTTATGAGGACATAGGTTGTACAATGTTTTTCATGGAAGTCTTTTTAAGTATTGATGTTTTGGAAGATAATAGGCTTTCGTCAATATCAAGAAGAGGTTAAAAGAGTATGGATATGAGAAGTGTAAGATTTTAGTTCTTGCAATTTAGTTTTTCTTTCTAGTAGTATCGTTTGGGCTACCATCTTGAGTTACTCTTTGACCTGTTGTATGCTTGCTTGATTCTTTAGGATTGGTATCCCTTAATCGATTTCCTTGATTAAAACCTTCATATCTCTCATTTAATTGAGCTTCTTCTCTTTGCTTCTTATCATTGATCTCCTTTCAAGTCCTCGTAATGTCCTTCGACCTTATCTTTGTTTTGATATCCTTAAACTTTCTATTTTCACTAATCGGCGTGCCTTACGTTATGATTTCGTAATAAACGTTATATTTTACAAAATGATTTATGAATTGTTTTTGTAAGCGTTGTTATTTGAGCAATAATATGTAAAATATTTTGGGGGTTAGTGAATGTCTTTCATCATGGTTTTGAAAGTTAATGGTTGAGCGTTGAACTTGTTATATAAAGGAGTTTGGTATTTATGAGGCTTCGTCTGGTACTTATGAGGCGAGTTGTTGATCTCAAGGCGTGTGATTACTTAATGGATAGTTCTTGTTGTGGAAATTTAGTGTCCATGTCAATGGTGTATCAATGGTGAATGTATGTGAGTTGATGTTATAAGGTTGTATGGTATAACACAGCTAATTTAAGGATATAGTTGTGTTTATTGTGAATTTTATGTTGGTGGATATAAGTTAGTGATAATCAGGTGAAGTTGGTCTGATTATGTAGTATCTTAATGGAGAGTGTAATATTCTTGAAGTCTTTTAGGACGATGTGGACAAGAATGAATCTTAAGAGAAAGTTTGTGACTCGTTATACCTTCCTGGTACTTAAGGATATGATTGGAAAATTATGATTTATGGAATTTCAAATTTGGAATTATAATTGGCAGTACTAATCGCAATTAGGTGTTTGATGTATTTAATGATTGTGGCATTTGAGGATAAGCTTCTAAATCATTAATTTGTGGTGTTTTGATTTGCGATATTTGTGGATGCATTGTTATATAATGGATATTGATGGAGTCTAACCATTGGAGATGTTAGGTTATGAAATTGTAATAAAGAAATTGAAATGTGATGAATTGAGGAAGCTAGATGTTCGTTTGAGTAGTTAAATGTGCTTATGGAAATAGATTAAGCTATGAATTTTGTGGAATGTCAATGATCATGGTCGTGTTGTATTAAGATGTAGAAAGGTATAAAGTTATTTGCGGTTTAGGATGGAAGGAGATTGAGTGCGAATTTGAGTTGATTGTGGTGATGTGAGCCTATTGAGATTTGACGAGTTGTGGATTATGTAAATGATGTCCAAATTAAGGAATAGGAGTTTGCCTTTGCCAGGAAGCTTTGTAGGAATCAGTGTGCGCAGCGAATGCTGTAGTTGTGGGTTTTCTTTGTAGTTAGTTGTTGCCCTTTTATTTGGCTTTCTTTTATAAAATTCAAGTTTCGAGGACGAAACTTCTTTTTAGGGGGTAGGATTGTAACACCCCGTGTTTTCTAATAATTTTATTCGGAAATTTATTTATTAAAATAATTATTTTGCGAGTTTAATTATTTAATGCGTATTTAACGCTTGCAATCTCTATTTTGTTATTTTCCGTTTTTACCTAAATTGGATGGGTTAAAATGTCCGCGCACAATTTTACTATTTTAATTTAATAGCTACTTCTCTTATATAAACTCTTTGAGCGTTTTAATTATTCTAAACTTAATTTGTCATTGGATTATCCATCTTGTGAGCTAATGGGTCAAAAGCCCACTTAAAATCTCCTATATAAATAATAAACCCTTAGCAAGCTAGCAACTTGCTCAATCTTTCTTGGTTGCGTGCATTGTCCAGCCGTGAGCTTCTTTTTCTTCCTCTCTTTTCATTCTTCTCCCTCTGACTCCATTGTTATGCAACTTTCTTTACTCAAATCAAATATAAATTATATATTTACAATCTTGGCTCTTATCTCTACAATATATTCTATTCATATTATTTTTAAGGGACTCGATTGTATGGAGTTTAGACCTACTTTTAGGGTTTATATATTTGATGGGTAAATAAGAAGAATAAGAAGAAGATGTCTTTCTTTTGGGGCGATTTAGAGGAGGATTCGTGTAGGACTATATTAATAGCGTTTTTATGAAGATGAAGATTATTTTGCGGTCAATATTGCGTAATAAAGGTAACTAGGTGTTTTCCTTTAATTGTGTTTATAGAAAGTGAATTATTAACATGATATAATGATTGATTGTATGATTAATTGTTTGTGTGGTTATTTATGCTTATGATTCACATGTTTAATTGCATTTAATATTTACGTTGTTATATTATTTTATTTTCAAGTATTTATTTGGACGCGAACTAGGGTTCAAATCGCGAACCCTAGCGCCGTCTTGGAGGCGCGGCCCCTAGGGTTGGTCGTGGCCTAGGGTTTTGGCTTCTCCTTGTGGGAGAGGCTAGGGTTTGCTTATATTGAGAAATTAGGGTTTTGGTTTACATCATTAAGGTTATAGCAGAAGTTACTATAACTTTGCTTGTAAGCTACCCTAGTTATACCTATTTGAGTTATAACTTTGAAAGTGACGTTATGGTGCGGTGTACTATAACAAGACTCGTTGTGGTGACATGGCGGTTTGTACCGTGGAGTCGACCCCTCGGTGATGGTGTTATAGAGGACTAACCCGTGACGGAAGAGAGTTATAGTTGATGATATTATAACCTCGCACGTATAAAGTTATAGTTTGAAGTTGCTATAACTTCACTAAAGTTGAGTGAAGGTTATAGCTGAAGGTACTATAACTTTGCTGAAGTTAAGTGAGGGTTATAGTTGATGATACTATAACCTGACAAGCTTAACTAAAGTTATAGGTGGTGTACTATAACTCTGCTGGAGTTAAGCGAAGGTTATGGTTGATGATACCATAACCTGACAAGCTTAACCAAAGTTATAGTTGAAGTTGCTATAACTTCACCAAAGTTGAGTGGAGGTTATAGCTGAAGTTACTATAACTTCACTAAGGGTAAGTGAAGGTTATAGTTGGTGGTATTATAACATTGAGTTGTTATATGCTTCTGTGTTTGGTGTTATGGTAGCTTGAACTATAACATGACCGTTGAGGTGTAATGTTATAGGTCAAGATATTATAACCTTTGGTTATATGTGCTTGCTTATGTGTTGTGTTATGGTTAGTTGAACCATAATACTATGTTTGCATATTATCTTGGCTACTCTCATTCTTTGAGGAGTAGAGCAGTCAGTTAAACTGTTCTATGAGTTAAGTTTGGACAGTCAGTTAAACTGTTCTACTGAGTTGAGTCGTGATGTTGTTCACGCATGTTTTGTACATTCAGTTAAACTGTGCATTTTTTGTTGCTTAGTTCGAATAGATAACGGTAGTATCAGTTAAATACTATCGGAATGAATCAAGAGCCGCCCTTCGGGGGTTTATTTGGTCTATGTTCGGGGGTGGCCAGAGACATCAGTTAAATGCTCTGGGTCCCGAGTGTCGTTCGATGTACAGTTAATGCATCGAGAGGTCTGGCCACGTCTTAGGCGTATAGGCAGTGGTGATACGCTATACATAGTACCGTGGAGGCAGTGGTGATACGCTCCACAACCGACAGAGGCAGTGGTGATACGCTCTGTCAAGTTAGAGGCAGTGGTTATACGCTCTAACAGGCGTTCGCTCTATTCGCTATGCTTTGTTGCTAGCATTGTGCCTTATGTTGCTATGGATCATGTGTCACTTTTGGGTCGAGTTAGTGTCCATGGTCTAGGGGTTTGTCTAGTTGCATTCATTTGGAAATGATGATGTCATGGTAAGTTTGGTTGCACGTCATATTGTATAAATTGCTTCACATGTCTGTTATGATTACTTTCAGTTGTTATAGTTTGTTATTAATTCAGCCTGTTGTAAACATGACTGGGAGAGCATCTAGTTACTCCCGACTGATTGTCGACCCCCATTCTCAGGTTGAATTGGTTGCTGCTTGTCTGGATCTTGTGCTGGAGAGACTTGTGGCAAGAAGAATAATTTATTTAGGAATTTATTTAAGTTAAGAATTATTAATAATGTATTAGTTTAGTTTTGGATTTGAGTATCAATCCGGATTGGTCAGGTGTTTCCGCCACCTTGACCCTATTCATCTTTGTACTCTGATGGATTATTTATTATTAAGTTATTTCTTTTGTTTTAAAAACCCGGGTTGTTATAAGTGAGATACCCAGAACATTAATGTGTACATCCCCCTCGCAGCGGAAGAGCTACTAAGTATCACAATTCCAATTCCAACTCCAAACACCATCATCATCATCATAGTAACCATAATTATCATCATAACAATAACCATCGTCATCATCACAACAATAGCCATCATCACAAGTCACAACATCTCATGACAAAAGATTAACATATAAAATACTGAGTAGAAAATACTAATTTTTTTCAAATCCGCAACAAATCACAAATACGCAATCACTAGAAATATTCCTCTACGAAGTCTCCCGCTAAACATGCAATTCACATAATCAATACTAACCCTTCTTCCCTTTTTCATCCTTCAATTCAATTAGGGTACAAATCAATACCAATAATAATAATAAACATATAGATGAACTACTTACCGATTGGAATCAACAAGACAAGAAGCAATAGATCCGGCTTGGAATGATTAAGGATAATGCTTGAGAGGTTTTGAGAGAATTTAGAGTATTAGGGTTTGATTATGAAACATAAACTGTTAAAATTATGTTTTAAAACCTCTTAATAATCTTTAATCAAACCATCCAAAATAATCCCGCAGACCCGTGTACTCGGCCGAGTACAAGAACTACTCAGTTGAGTACACCGCACTCGGTCGAGTGCCAACTAGGCAGAAGGCTTCCTAAATAACACACGCACCCTAGTCGGCCGGATATACTCTACTCGCCCGAGTACCAGACACACTTGGTTGAGTGACCCCTACTCGACCGAGTACACAGTACACAGAATACAGAGTATTACAGAAACGATGTGTCTTTGGGAGATACAATGTATTTAGTGAAACAATGTAACTCTTCATAACATTATGTTGTAGTAGTATAAATATGAAGTCGTATTGTTGTAAAAATATATGTACTTCTCATTATATTTCCAAGTATTACAATCTTCTTTTATATATATTCTTAATTGATCCTCTTTAGCCAACACTTTTTAAACAATTTGTATACTCTTTGAAGATAGCAAACCCTCTTATAAAAACTTCCTATACAAAGAATGAGTCTTAATGAACAGTCTAAACTCCACACATAATTATTTAAATTTATTGAACAATCAATCTTCTTTAGACAAGAATTATATCCAAATATATATTTATAATTATTTTAAAATATTTGATTTACATAATACAACTTTATATATATATATATATATATATATATATATATATAGCTATATACATTTAATGACTAATCTAATTAATACGAGTATCTTTTAGTCGGTCTTACTAAAAAAACCTTGTATAACCCTATTCACTTAAGGGCATTTTGATGCAAACGAGGTTTAAATTCACCCTATTCACTTAAGGGCATTTTGATGCAAACGAGGTTTAAATTCAGGTTATTAGTTCTCTTTTACAAAGCTTCATAACATCTAGATATTGACACACATCTCTCAAAATTCAACCTCACTAACATTCACTTCGTCCTTTTTCTCTTTGATTCGACTTTAAATCTGTAACTATTAATTTTTTTATATTATTTACGGTCACAAGTCACGACTCATGTCCCGACTTAACGTGAAGAACATGTTAACCGGGACACAAAGTTGTTCTATGTCGCTTGTAAGCCCTGTACTATGAATCAATGATATCAACAAATCGGACCAACGACACCTTTTTGGCTTAATACTATCCAAGAAGGTATAAGGCAGCTATCACAAACGGGCTTTGACTCATACTTATAAAAGCCCAAGGAAAACGGGCCTATTTAGTCGGATCATACAGCAATATTTAGTTGGAATAAGTTCATCTACGACTGCATATCGGTAATACCTTTATAACGTACTAGTTTTAAACCCGTGCAAAAAAATGCACGGGTCGTAATATCATAGAGTATCATTAGATATGGAACATATATATAAGTATGATCAAATGTTAACTGTTATGACAATATAAATAGTTTACAGTTGAAGATTTGATGTACATATATAATTCAAGTCACTTACCACACTACCATATGATATTCTGATGCAATTTATGTTACGATTACTCGAAAATTTCTTTGAAACTAAATTTGATGTCGTATTCGATGTACACTTGTTATTGTTGCAAATTAATTTTATAATTACTCGTACTTAGATGTTTCTTCTAAGTATAAGTTTTAAGCATACTCTGTTAAAATTATAAGTGTTTTTATCTTATTTTAACAATATTAAATTCCTTTTTTCTTCGACTCTCCATCGTTATTGGGAGTTGTATATCAATCTTATAAACATATGAAAATACATTTTACATCCCATTAAAAATAGAAGGTAAACATATGTGTGACTATAAGTAACCCCACATACATATTATCATGTCTATTTTTTTTTATTGAAAATAATTTTTTTTTCTCCATCTACTTGTCTATTACTACATAAAACATATCTAAAGCTTTGCAATGTTTTAATAGTTACGAAGTTTTAAAATATAATTTTGGTTTACTATGAAAATTATAAAGTTTTTTTTATTACGTTTTTATAAGAAAAAAATATATTGACAGTATTCCGTAAGTTGAGAGTATTTTTTTTCAACTTGTTGATAACTCCTTTTTTTTTTTACGTTTTAATTTTTTTTACCAATTTCTTGTATATTTACGTAATTTATTTTATTTTAATTAATTCCTAAAATATTAATATTAAATTTTTTTATGAACTTAGGGTTGAATTGGTACTTCTAGAGTTCTAGTTAAGTTTCTTTCGATTTTTTTTTCCTGTTGGGTACAATATGACTTTATACATGTAAGTTAATTTTCTCCAAATTATAATTGTGCATGTTTGAAAAAGATCCTTTTATAGAATCAGGTTAAATAAATCAAAGGCAAGTTAGTGGTGGGCCAACTTTAAAAAGTGATTTTTTTTTCTTCCTAAAATCAGGGAACCAATTAAAACCTTCTAAATGTTTTAGCTTTTATATAAAGAAGATTTTCTCCGTTCCATTTAATTGTATATGTTTGCTTTATTACGTATGTCAATGCTCATTTTATTTTGTTTATATCTTTAGTTACATATTATTAAAACTTATAAAAAATTGTTATTAATATTGTACTCCGTTAGACAATTTAAAAAATATCTCATATGACTGCCTTCAATGTTATTTATTAAAAGTTGTATTAAAAATTCTTCTCGCTTATAAATAGTGTCAAAAAAAAAAATGTATACAATCAAATAGAACGGAGGAAGTATATAGTATAATACCGCATACTCCATCTTATTCACTAAAATTATATCATTTGAATATAATATTTCTTACATATATAAGATATAATATGATTTCAGTAAATGAGAAAGTATCTAGCTCAGTAAGTATTCTTGTATGTAATGGGTGAATATATATATATGTAATTGCTATGGAATTACACTATTACATCTATCTATATAAAAACTATAAAAGAAGAACCACTAAACCTAAACTGTACACGTGTCACTCCCATATTAATTATTTTCCCGCCTATGCAATTTGGGCTTCAGAATTGAGAGTACATGATTAATCCAAATATCCACATAATCCACTTAATAATAACCCTAGCAATATTTCTATCTTCTTTTCGCCGTCAACACATCAAAATTCATCTCTATGTCCCTCCTCATACTCTTCTGAGTACCGCGTATAATAATATTCAGTATTCAGTATAGTACATAAATTCCATTGTGATTTGTGATTCTTGGTTTGTTATATATTCACTTTGAAAGAGGTAAGCAATTTTTTATATTAGTTATTAGTATTATTTAGATAGGTTAAAAGTTGGTTGATTATGTATTTGATTTTTTCATTTTGCCATTGTAAATTTTTGACGATTGCCAGGCCGATTAATTTATTAAATTCAACATTTTAACATGGTTTTAAATATCCTCGCTCTATTGCTACCCTGTTTATTAGACTCTAATGATTCATTAGTAATCGAATTGTTAAGGACATCTACATCATCTGGTACATTCATTTCATACCGTTTCCTCATGGTTCAAGTGATATATATGGGATATTTAATTTCAATATTTGGAGTACATAAAAAGAATCGTCATTGTATGCATTGTAAATTCAATTACGATCGGCATATGCCGTACTATCTTTAATTTATAATTTATCAGGAGGTTTAATTGAAGTCATTGGCCCATGTATTATTCTAGAATTACAAATACCAGACTATATCTCACAAAGTTACTATGAGCTTTTTCTCTATCTTTTATGTGTTTTACTATTTCGTTTGGTATATAGATTTGACAATGAGCCTACCTATTTTATGGTGGATCATGATAATTTTTAATTTTTATTAGACTTACTATAGGTGTTAAGATTAGTGGTCCTTTAACTAAAAAATTAAGGGTATGATTTCTATTGATTTTCTTAAAACAAATTACACCTTCCGACTCAAACAATTGTTTACCTACATCCTTAAAAGTAAACTTGGGCATGGTGAAAACTATATAGTCAGTATCCACCATTTTTGACGTCGTTTAGGACACAATATCCTTAGAGTAAACATGGGTCTGGTGCAAAGTATATAGTCGGTATCCACTATTCTTGACGCCATTTAGGACACAATTTTATTATACGGAGTAATCGATCAAGTTAAGGTAGAAAGTTTTGATTTTTCTAAGATGTTGAGATTTTCTTATGATAAAGTTGTTTTCACATATGAAGTATGTAGTACCTTTTGTTTTGCAAATTAATTAATATAATCTGATATTTCGGTTCATTCTAGCATGTTGTTGAAATCATTTTATCTTACATCTCATTAACTCAAAAACTAAAACAGTTGATTAAATAACAAATTTGTGGAGCGCTAGCTAAGAGGATGATAAAAATTGACAAGAATAACGAATTTAAGTAATAAGAGTTGTGCATTAACATGGCAAGAAATTTGAAATGTTGTGATGTCATCATGATATAATGGCCTTTTGAAATATTTAACTTCCCCCCTCATGATATTGTTCACCACATTATGGGTTGTTAGAACTTAAAAATAGTTTATATTTGACGATATTTAGCCGATATTATATGGGACAATACGAGAAAGATGGTAATTGGGTTGTCGAATAAGAGTTTATGACAAAGATTAGACCTTAAATACAAAATGGAATACAATGAAAACAATACTCCATAGACTACACACGAATAAGAGTTTATGACAAAGATTAGGCCTCAAATAAAATATGAAATACAACAATACTTCATAGATCACATGTGATCAACTATAATCGTTGATTAATTGAAAACATATAATTAAGAATAAAGATATAATGGCACGATGATGAGACTGAGAGATTAGCCAAATTATAAAAAAGAATGCACAAACTCTATGGCCCTTTTCACATATTGATAAGAACATTATTCCGATATTGTTTGTAATTGTAAAATTTTAAACGTTTATTTTATATGTTACTGTCCATGCCCGTGCAACTTTGCACGGGTCCTAAGCTAGTATTAGTATATTACATACATGAATAATAACTACTCCGTATATTTTATTAGACCATTATACCAATATATGATAACTGATTCACACTAATCACGATTACAAAATAAACTGATATAACATCAATACATCATGTGCCTATTTTACAAATATGATGAGTATACGTGTGAAAGGGTTTTTCACCGTCACAAATTCTCTTTTAAGACGGGAGTATTCCTTTAACCTTAAGACTAGTCTTAAACCCGTGCAAATTGCACGGGATTGCTATTTTAATTTTATTTTTAACATAAAAGTAATATAATAGATAAGTTCTTATAAAAATTAAATATCTCCTTTTAAAATTAACTATCGTTAAAAATAACTTTTTAAATTAAAATAATTAAATATCTCCCTACTTTTTGTTAAAATAATTTTAAATTAAAAATGTTGTAGTTGATTTATAAACTCATAATTTAGTTTTTAGTTTTTAGTTTTGAGTTACAAATTTCATTTGCAAATAACGTAAATGATGCATTACGGTCAATTAGCTAGGTAATTATTATTATAGTATAGTATGATATATATTTTCTTTGTAGCTAAATTTGAGTTACTACTTTGTCTTGTTACTCGGGGGACTTCAAAAAACACGACTTAAATATCAAACAAAATTATTCATATAAATAAAACAAAGATAGTAAAACTGATGTGTCTGAAAATTAGTAGACTTGTGTAAATTGTTAAACCTGTTTATAACTAGATTTCATGCCCGTGCGATGCACGGGTCTACGTTAATGTCATTTTCATAATTTTCCTATAACAATTAACTTGTAAAAATAAACTTTTGAAATTTTAAGACTATAATAAAATATACTCCGTAATTTTTAAGAAAATAATATTGATATATTGATTCAACTTATATTTTAAACATATTTTACCAACCTTGCCAGGAATCAAGTTATATTTGATTTATATGACTCGAAAAATGATCCAAGATACCTAAGAATTAAGCTCTCTAAGACAGTGTTTAAGAGAATCAAAAGATTTTGGGTTGATCACCCTACCTTATGGTAATTGTCCGATATCGGGCAATTCTACTATTTATAGGTATTAGTATTTTCACCACACTTACATTATTTTTCAAGGTGAGATATATAACATACTAAGAATTACACCAAGTATATGCAAATAATATGAGATTCTATAATGATAACATTTTTGTACTACGAATCTTATAATTAGATTATTTTCATAATTAATACAAAATTTTAAGAGCTCTCTAAAACAATATTTGAGAGACTTAAACGATTTTAGATTGATATCTAAGTCCAAGGACGACTCTTATGTATAATCGCATGATCACTTCAGCTTATGATATTTCTCCGATGTGGGAGAATTCCTCTATTTATACATAGTATATTTCCCACACTTACATTATTTTTCAATGTGGGACAAATAACATATTTAGTTGTACACCATTAAAATTATTATTTATGATACTTTATTAAATTTTTATTTATGATATTTTCTTAAATTAATTTTGATGATGTAATAAATTTCATTAAGGCGGGGATAATAGTACAAACTTTTAAGAGTTCTGTAAGATAATTCTTAAGAGATTCAAAATATTTTGGGTGAATATCTAACTTTGAAAGATGACTCATTTTCACAATATTTTTTGGTGAAATGAAATGTAAAAGGTTTTATATAAAAATTATAAACATCACTTGAATATAATATAGGAAATGTAAAATTTTAAGAGTTCATTAAAACAATACTTAAGAGACTAAAATGACTCCAATATATAATCATATTTTTGATCACTCCACGATAATTTTACAATTTACACTTAGTATATATATTTACCACAAATACATTATTTTTCAATGTGGGACTAATAACACATTAAGTAGTTTATCATCAAAATTATTATTTATGATACTTTTCTAAATTAATTTTTAATAATGTGAATTTCACTATTGTGACGATTATAATACAAATTTTTAGAACTCTTCAACACAATACTTAAGAGACTTAAAAAATTGTGGGTTTATACCTAAGTTCAAGGATAACTATTATTTATAATCATAGAATCACTATATGTTATAATAATTTTTTTATGTGGGACAATTTACTATTTATATGTAATATATTCATCATACATACATAATTCTTCAATGTGAGACTAATAAAAAACTAAGTAGTACATCTTTTTCTATATAATATTTATTTCTTAACTGTTACTAAACTATTATATTAATATTAGAATAATAAAAATATATTTTAAAGGTCACTTATTATATTTCAAAAGTCTGTTATTAACAAAATAAAAAAAATGATCATATTTATGATAACTCCACCTTATGATAATTTTTCAATGTGGGACAATTTTATTATTTATACATAGTATATATTCACCAGTCACCATAACTATATTGTTTTTCAAATAACACATTAAATAATTTATCATCGAAATTATTATTTATGATACTTTTCTAAATTAATTTTTAATGATGTAAATTTAATTATAGTTTAGATTATAATACAAACTTTTAAGAGCTCTTAAGACAATATATAAGAGGCTCAAAATATTTTGGGTTGAAACTTTATTTCCAAATATGATTCCTATTTTTTCTTTAAAATATATATTTAATTTTCATATACTCAGGTTATAGTTATATGATCTTATAAATGATATGGTAGTAAAAAAATACAAAATTTATACTCTAATGAAAGCATTTTCGTTAAGAATCCAAATATATAAGTTTCGAAATGTTTTGAATTATTTTTTTTTGTCAGATTGATAATCAACTTTTTTTTACGTAAATAATAATTGTGATATTAGATATATTACATGATATATTTTTCGTAATCTTGGAAGATCTTAAAATATACTTTCTAAAAATTGAAAAAGATAATGTTGACCAATAGAAT
>JAIUZE010049551.1:0-12409 GCA_022085475.1 Heliosperma pusillum
ACTACGCTAAACCTAACCGATACAAGGCAATTAACGGGCCTTTGCTCCGTCCCTTCAACTCACAACAAGGTATCCATGAGGTAGGACACCTTCTTGCAAGGCAAGTGGGGGCTTGCCAAAACTTCGATGCATTCTAGGCAATAAAGCACACAAAACAAATGAGAATGCATCAACAAAAGCAAATGGCAACATGCCTCATCCATGCGCCGGGATTCATCTAAAATGGAAAAATTTCAAGCATGCAAATTCCTATGTACTTACTAGTTTTACAAAGAACTATGCCTAGAAAGATAGAAATAAATCACCTCTTTATTGTGTAAAATTAGTATATTCGTTCACGTTTACTAGAAAACTTTGTCAAGGGTGAAAAAGCGGGATGGAAAGTGAGGGCCCCAAGGTGTTAGAAGACACTGTAGGATCGGAATTCCGCCTCTCACCTAAGTGAAAGGAAGGGTCGTCCCCTCTTAGCCATGCAACGTAGGAGTAATCATCAAAAATGTAAGGAAACGAGATGTTTGAGTTCTTATTTTGCTTCTTTTTTCTTTTCTTTTTCTTTCTTTTTGTTTTTTTTTTTTGGTGCTTGATTTGGGTGCCTTTTGAGAGCAAGGTGGCCTAGCGAAAGGTGTGCGGCGGAGACCAACAATAGGCAAATCCTCGCCGTAGCGACATCGAGAGCGACCCCATATGTATTGAGGGTACTCTAGAAGAGCCTAGAAGTCTCCATATGCACTCCCTAAGCTAGGACTAAGGCAAAAATTGTGCAAAATTTCAAGCTTTTCTTTTTCTATTATGTTTGAACTCAATTTTTGGACTTTTGATGGGAAAATTTCCTTTTTGTCAAATGTAGTGAAATGTGATGATTGGACAATTACATGGCCTCGAGAGTCACCTAGGAAAGCGTTCACCAAGGAATTTTCACACCATGGGGATGGTCAAGATGATAAATGCAACCCCTTGACTAGGCTCTAGGAAACGGTGCGAAAATTATACTAAAAATACACATTAGAAGGTGTTTCAAAATCTATTTTAATAGGCAAAGTGCTAAGCAAAAAGAGCATCTACAAGGGCCTATTCAAACTTGTTCAATTTCCAAATTAGGCATTCCAAAAAGTTTTCCTAAATGCAACTACATGCCATGATCTAGAATTTAACAACATATATACAAACTAATGCAAATGCTCTAGTGAACTACGTGACAATTAATCTAATGAAACCCCCTAACAGCACATAAGTCACACAACCGCCAATTCATCAAAATCAACATCGCAATCATCAACCATTCCTCCAAACTCCTCATGTGATAAGAAGTAAAGAAAGAAAGAAGGGGAAGAAATAAGAACGATCATACCATGGCGGTCTTCTTAATCCCTTCTATAAGTCTCTTGAGCGATGTGTAGCGGACCTATGTATGGAGGTTAGAAGAAAAAGCAATGCAAATATATACAAAGTAAGATATAAACAAGCTAATTTTTAGGATTTTTCAAATTTTTTGATTTTTTTGGACTTTTTGAATGATTTAAATGCAAAATAAAAATAAAAACTATGAAAATAGTTTCCTATCCCCCACATTGGAACAAACATTGTCCTCAATGTATGAAATAAGATTATTCAAAGTAAAAAAAATGATACATGTTTTTGGGTTTTTGAATATTTTCTAAAAGGAAAGAACATATTTTTGGATTTTTTTTTTTTATATTTTGAAAAAATGAAAATAAAAACTTGTTTTTGGGATTTTTGATTTTTTTGATGAATATTCACAATATGAACAATATATACAAGATGGTTAGTTATGCAAACGAACTAATCTATATGAAATGCATGAACTAAATAAAAATCCTAAAACTAAATGCAAAATGATATAATACAAGTGCATGATCTAAGTAAATGCAACTAAACTATATGCTAATCTAGAGTCCGTTGTGGTGGTAAGGTGCATAAATGCAAGCCCCTCATGGGGGTACCTCCCACAAGAAAGTCTAGTGTGCCATATCGGAGTCTCGTCGTGGCGGTAAAATGCATAAATGCACGCCCCTCATGGGGGTACCAACCACGGGAAAGTCTAAAAATGACACCTAACTACGTGATGCATGAAGATATCTAAATGCAAGGTTGTTTGTCAATTTGGATTTTTCATGGGGAGCAAAATATTGGTGTCCGATGGGATGGACACCCGCCTCCAATGTTGCCGAGGCCAACCAATAAAACACACAAATTACAAGTTAGAGAAACAAATTATACAAATCAAAGAGAGGAGAGGAGGAGACACACACTAGAGGGGAGGGGGAAGATGCTAAACAAGCCACCTAGACACCACTCCGACTCTTCCAATTATCAAACAAAAACAAAAAACCTCTCAAAAGGTCTCCATCACATCCTCATCTCCTCCTCATCATCATCCTCATCATCATCATCTCCACCACCCACCACCACCCTCTTCCCTATTCCCTTGGTCGCCCCCGGTCTCCATGCCCCCTCCCCGGTTTCCTTGGTTGGGAAACAAAAAATTGGGTTGAGCCCAGCTTGGCATCAAACCGTTAGGGTCAATGTACCCTTGGTTGGCCAGCAAAAAGTAGTTCGGGTAGGAGGCATAATAGTTGTTGACCCGGTCTTCATGCATGTTCAGATGCATGTTCTGCATTAGACCGGTTAAGTAGTCGCCCTGGGGGGAGATGGTCGGGTCGGGGTGAACATACCCCTGGTAGTCAAAGGGGTAGGGGGGATGGTCACGTAACTGGGTGGGGGGTAAGGAAACTGCATATGCGGTAGGGGGAAAGGGGGAACAGGCGCTGCTACCTGGGGTGCACTCTGACTCGGTCTAGAAGCGGGTCGGGGTCGAGGCTGGGAAGACTCTCCCTCCTCCCTAGCACCACTGGAAACGGCCCTACCACCTGCCGCCGTCACTGGCAGCAGGTAGCTGGGTCGCCTCTCCATAGTGTTATCCCTAGGGGAAAAGGGTGGGAGTCTATGACAAGGAAGGTAAAAAGGGGTTGCACCCTTAATCACCCAAAGAAAACCCTTATCCCGGTCAAGCCTAATCCAATTCGAGTAGATTAGGGAATTCTCGTCAAGAAGGGTCCCCCCGTCAAAGCCACGTACCTCCCGTCACTGTTAAAATTTGGGTCAAAGTGTTTAGCCAAAAATGTAACCAAACCCCCCATGGTCACCGTCTGCCTACGGGCTATGGTGTTCCTACCCAACTTCCTCCACCTCCTATAGATTTCATTCATTAAGGGGAAGGTGAAGGCAACCCTATGTCCTTGCACATTTAAGTGCGACTCTAGAAGGGTCAAGTCTAGCTGGGTGAGGTAGTTTGGCTCTTGCCGCCCTAGGAAGGTGCCCGACACTAACCTATGCCAAAAACGAGGCACAGGGTGGTGAATTAGGAGGGCCGAATTCCTACGGAAATCGACCAAAGTCCTACCGGTCAAAGCCATCCAAAGAGGGCTCAAATCATAGCCCTTTGGCTCTACAGTATCCCTCCTAGGGGGAAAATCTAACCCCAGAATAGCAGCAAATTCAACCATTGGGACAACATGTGAGGTATTAGCAAGACGGAAACTGAAACACGGTACTTTCTCAGCATTTACCAAGCTATTTAGACTACTTAGAAATTCTAGCGTGAGACTCCGGTAGGAGAGCTCATGCATGGAATAAAGAGTAGTCATACCTGAGACCGCGAAAAAATTTCGCAGGGCTTCCGTCAGGCCAAGACGACGTATGATGTCATGGCATAGAAAAACAGTGGGTTCCATCTCTAACCCCTGAATGGCAGCGAAGGCTTGTCTTTGAGCCTCCGTCTCAAAGACGACTTCCGGAAAACCCGGAAGTTGCTCAATCTCTAAGTCTTCGTTAGCGTCCGGGTTGTTGGACCCGCTGCCTCTCCGTCTCTTTGGTGCTCTTGCCGCTGCCGCTTTCCCTTTACCTTGTCCCGCCATTGTTATCAAGCTTTTTCCCAAAAAAAAAAATTTCTCAAGGAAGCTTCTAAAACGATTAAGAACACTAGAATAACCTTCAAATAGCCCCAAAACAACTTTCTAGTGGAGTAGAAAGCAAAAAAACTAACCCAAAAAGTAGATCTTAATTTCGGATTTTTGAAAACCTAAGGTTAAAAATCGAATTTTTTGGGTTTTTTTGGTGTTTGGAAGACAAAAAATGGTTCTCAATGTGTTATTAATTGAAGAAAGAAGCTTTTTGTGACAATTTGGGAGAGATTTGAGTGAGTTTGGTGAGGATTTGAGGGAGATTTGGAGTGTTTTTAGTGAGATGAGTGTTTGTGTGTTTGTGGTTGTGTTGTTGTGTGTTTGGAGTGAGAAGATGAGGGAATGAAAAGAAAGAAGATAAGGAAAGAAAAGATATCTCGGTCCAAGTCGTTTCACGACCGTGAAATGGTGCTCACGACCGTGAAGTGCCATTTCACGACCGTGAGACTCATGTCACGACCGTGACTTGTTTGAGATAAGCTACTGCATTGTTTTGCACAGTTTCACGACCGTGAAGTGCCATTTCACGACCGTGAGACCTAGAACTCGTGATTTCCTTGCCTTTCTTGAACTTTCACGGGCGTGAAACCAATTTTACGAGTGTGACTCGTCTTTTTCGACCCTTTTTCTTCAAAATCTTCACCCTTAGCTCGATTTCTCGCTCCTTCTTTAGCATTCCGCTACGTTTCGTTCATTTCAACTTACAAAAATAATCACAAACACATTAAATCCCTCCCTCACACTCTCTTTGACAAAAATTACACTAAAAATGTACAAAATTAACTAAGTAACGGGAAATTGATTTAATTAACGATTCAATTAGCCAAACGAAATTCGACCTTATTATCGTCAATTTAATTAATTTCCATGCAAACTAATATCTATCGAACACTAGTCAAGTGAGTTAGAATTATTTACAAATTTGTGATTCTTAGGGGACTTCACAAAACCCGTTCTTGTTCAAAAATTAATGAGGAGTAGTCGGCTTGAGGTACAAAGCCTCGACTACTCCTACGAGAGAACCTTCCTTATAAAGCTTGATTCGTTGCCCGTTCACTTTGAATTTTTGACCATCTTTGCTTGCCAACTCAAAGTCCCCATATTTCCCTACCTCGGTGATCAAGAATGGTCCCGACCACCGGGATTTGAGCTTCCCGGGAAATAGCTTGTACCTTGAGTTGAATAGAAGAACCTTGTCTCCACATTGGAGATCCCTTTTGAGGATCTTCTTGTCATGAATGAGTTTGGTCTTTTCCTTGTAAGATTGGGCATTTTCATAAGATTTGAGCCGGAACTCCTCAAGCTCTTGTAATTGGAGTAATCTCTTGTCACCGCTCAATTTCGCATCAAGATTTAGTTCTTTGATCGCCCAATATGCCTTGTATTCGAGCTCTATGGGCAAATGGCAAGACTTGCCATACACCAACTTATAAGGCGACATTCCAATAGGAGTTTTGAATGCCGTCCTATATGCCCATAATGTGTCATCGAGCTTTGAACTCCAATCTTTGCGGTGCTTTGAGACCACTTTTTCAAGGATAGATTTGATTTCTTTGTTGGAGATTTCGACTTGCCCACTTGTTTGGGGATGATACCCCAAACCGGTACGATGATGAACACCATATTTAAGAAGTAGTGAGTCAAGTCGTTTTTCATGAAAGTGCTTTCCTCCATCACTTATTAGAGCTCTAGGTACTCCAAACCGGGGAAAAATAATCTTCTTTAAGAAATTGATGACAACTTTGGCATCGTTGGTAGGGGAAGCCACCGCCTCCACCCATTTGGACACGTAGTCTACGGCCACAAGAATGTACCTATTCCCTCTTGAAGAAATAAAGGGGCCTTGATAATCTATTCCCCACACATCAAACACTTCCACCTCAAGAATCCCCCTTTGGGGCATCTCATTCCTCCAAGAAATGTTGCCGGTGCGTTGACAAGCATCGCAACTTTGGACAAAGTGCTTGACATCATGGAACATAGAGGGCCAAAAGAACCCGGATTGAAGTATTTTAGCAACGGTTTTGCTTGCCCCATGGTGCCCTCCATAAGGAGAGGAGTGGCATCCCTTCATGATTTCATCATACTCCCATTGTGGAACACATCTTCTATACATCCCATCGCCACACTCCTTGAACAACAAAGGATCATCCCAAAAGTATCTCTTGGCTTCAAATAAAAATCTCTTCTTTTGATTGTGGTTGATGCCCGGTGGAAGAACACCACCCACAATATAGTTGGCAAAATCCGCAAACCAAGGTGCTTGATTTTGGATTGTTTCATGAATTGCAAAGAGAAAATCATCCGGGAATGAATCGTTGATAGGCATGTCATCTTTACTTCCATCATAGCTTAGCCGGGACAAGTGGTCCGCCACCGCATTTTCCGCACCCTTCTTATCTCTTATCTCCAAATCGAATTCTTGTAAGAGAAGGATCCATCTAATGAGGCGGGGCTTAGCTTCTTTCTTGGCAAGTAGATATTTGAGTGCGGCATGGTCCGTATACACAATGACTTTGGAGCCAATCAAGTACGAACGGAACTTATCAAGAGCAAAAACAATGGCAAGAAGCTCTTTTTCCGTCGTTGCATAGTTGACTTGTGCCTCATCAAGGGTCTTGCTAGAATAGTAAATGGCATGCAAAGCTTTATCCTTCCGTTGGCCAAGAACCGCGCCAACGGCATAATCGCTTGCGTCGCACATCACCTCAAATGGCAATTCCCAATCCGGGGATTGCATGACCGGAGCCGAAATAAGAGCTTCCTTGATCCTATCAAATGCCTCAACACACTCATTAGTAAAATGGAAAGGGGTATCCTTGAGGAGAAGTTGTGTAAGTGGTTTAGCAATTTTGGAGAAGTCCTTGATGAACCGGCGATAAAAGCCGGCATGACCAAGGAAGCTTCTCACCCCTTTGAGATTTGAAGGTGGGGGTAATTGCTCAATCACTTCCACCTTTGCTCTATCAACTTGGATACCCTTTTCCGAAATAAGATGACCGAGAACCACCCCTTCATTAACCATGAAGTGGCACTTCTCCCAATTCAAAACAAGACTAACTTCTTCACATTTTTGCAACACCAAGGACAAATTATGCAAGCACAAATCAAAATCTTTCCCATATACACTAAAATCATCCATAAAAACTTCCATGATAGATTCAATGTAATCGGAAAAAATGCTCATCATGCATCGTTGAAATGTAGCCGGGGCATTGCAAAGACCGAAAGGCATTCTCCTATAGGCAAAAGTGCCATAAGGGCATGTGAATGTGGTCTTAGATTGGTCAATCGGGTCAATTGGGATTTGGAAGAATCCCGAATATCCATCTAAATAGCAAAAATACTTGTTTGAGGCAAGTCTTTCTAAGAGTTGGTCAATGAAGGGAAGGGGGAAATGATCCTTTCTTGTTGAGGCATTCAACCTCCTATAATCTATGCACATTCTCCACCCCGTCACTAACCTAGTTGGCACTAGTTCATCTTTATCATTCTTCACTACCGTGGTGCCACCTTTCTTTGGCACCACTTGCACGGGGCTAACCCAATCGGAGTAAGAGATTGGGTAGATGATCCCGGCATCTAGTAGCTTCATGACTTCACCTTTGACAACCTCTTGCAAGGTGGGGTTTAATCTTCTTTGGGGTTGCCTTCTTGGCTCATGGTCATCTTGCATATGAATTCTATGCATACACAATTCGGGGCTAACCCCCTTCAAATCATCCAAGCTATAGCCTATAGCTTTCTCATGTTTTCTCAACACACACAACAATGCATTCAATTGATCATCATCAAGGCTAGCATTTACAATTACCGGTTTGCACTTCGACTCATCAAGATAAGCATATACTAAGTTAGAAGGAAGGGGTTTAAGAGAAGGAGCTTGTACCTCTACCGCAATGTCTACCGCACAAGAAGTTTGGATGATAGACTCAAGTCTTAAGAGTTGTTCTTCATCAAGCTCTTCTCCCTCCAAAGTTGCTTCAAGCAAGTCGAACTCAAACCCATGTAGCTCCTCCATGATATCCCTTGGCTCTAAAGTCAATATAGCCTCCAAAGGGTCCCTCATATAGAAGCTAGGTGTAACTTCTTCAACGAAGGCATCAATAATGTCAATGAAATAGCATGCTTCTCCAAGATTGGGAGCTTTCATGGCATTTTGCAAATTGAAAGTGATTTGTTCATCCCCCACCTCAAGGGTAAGCCTCCCGTGTTTCACATCAATTACCGCTCCGGCGGTGTGCAAGAATGGCCTCCCGAGAATAATGGGGATTTGAGAATCCTCCGCCATATCAAGAACAATGAAGTCCACCGGGATGAAAAATTTCCCAATTCGAACCGGGACATCCTCCAACACACCCAAAGGTTGCTTTGTAGATCGGTCCGCCATTTGAAGTGTAATGTTTGTGCATTTGAGCTCTCCCATGCCAAGTTTTTCACATATGGAGTATGGCATCACACTCACACTAGCTCCCAAATCACACAAGGCCTTGTCAATGGTAATGTTGCCTATGGTGCATGGGATGGAGAAACTACCCGGATCCTTCAATTTTGGAGGGGTTGGGTTTTGTAGAAATGCACTACATTCACCGGTGAATGCCACGGTTTCAACTCCACTCAATGACTTCTTCCTTGTAAGAATGTCCTTCATAAATTTTGCATAGGCGGGGATTTGAGTGATGAGGTCGGTGAAAGGAATGGAGACCTCCAAGTTCTTTACAATTTCCATGAACTTGCCTAGTTGCTTATCAAGTTTTGTTTTGGCTTGTCTAGAAGGAAAAGGTAGCCTTATCACAATAGGCTCCTCAACCTTCTTGTTTGTTGTTATCACATCATCATTCTTTTCAACAACAACTTGCTCACTTGAAGAGCACTCTTCCTCCTTATCATCCAATTCAACAACCTCAATTTCAATTTGCCCATCATCTTCCACTTTGTCTCCCTCTCCATTATCATCTTCAATTGGCATTCTTGGCCCCTCATAACTCTTTCCACACCTCAAATGTATGGCATTGGCGGTTTCATTTCTAGGTGGGTTACCTTGAGGAGGTAATTGACCCTTTCCCCTAGAGGAACTCCCCGAGGCTATTTGAGTCACTTGAGTTTCAAGCATTTTATTGTGGGCAAGGATGTTATTGATGATAATATCTTTGGCTTGGTTATCTTTTTGCAATTGGAGAATCGCTTTGTGAATGTCCAAGTTTGGATCCCCAACTTGTGGTTGCATGGGAGGTTGATTTTGTGGTGGTGGGTTGTATTGATTTTGGTTGTATTGTGGTTGATTGTAGGAAGGTTGGTTTTGATTGTATTGTTGTCTTTGGAAATTTTGTTGATTGTTTCTCATGGGTGGGGCAACATATGGTTGTGGTTGAGGGTTTTGAACATTTTGGCTTTTGTATGAGAGATTTGGGTGGTTCTTTGTGTTCTCATTGTAGAAGTTGGAGTAAGGGGTTCCTTGCCTATAAGATTGAAAGGCATTTACTTGTTCCACGGATCCTCTACATTCTTGAGGATCATGACCAAATGTTCCACAACATTCACAAACCCCTTGAGGTAAGCTTGGTGCCATCACCATAGCATTCACTTGTTGCATAGGAGGTTGAGTTAATGAACTTTGAGCTTGTTGGAATAGAGCCGTTTGTTGGTCCATTTTGAGGTTCATTGCTTCCATATAAGAGCTAAGTTGAGCTCCAAAATCGGCTCCCATTTGGGTAACGGAGCTCACTTCATGTCTTCCCCTAGGAGTTTGCCTTGGCCTACTAAATTGTGAGTTATGGGCCGCCATCTCCTCTATTCTTGCCCAAGTTTGAGCATCATCTACTTCCGTGAACCTTCCATTTGATCCCATGTTCAAAATTCCTCTAGCATCTTCATAAAGTCCATTCCAAAATTGTTGTACCAAGAACCACTCACTCAAACCATGGTGAGGGCAAGAACGAATAATCTCCTTGAATCGGTCCCAAGCTTCATAGAGTGACTCTTCATCCCTTTGCTTGAACCCGGTTATCTTAGCTCTCAACATATTTGTCTTTTCCGGTGGATAGAACTTTTGATAAAAAGCTAGAGCTAGCTTCTTCCATGAGTCAATACCTAGAGCGACCTTGTCAAGACTCTTCAACCATCGTTTTGCCGCTCCAATAAGAGAGAAAGGAAACAAGACCCATCGGATTTGGTCTTGAGTCACTCCCGTTTGAGAAACGGCATCACAATAATCACAAAAAGTCTCCATGTGTAGATGAGGGTCTTCACTTGGCATACCTCCAAATTGGTTTCTCTCTACCAATTGGATAAAAGCGGTTTTAGCAATGAAATTTCCGGTGAGATTTTGTGGTACGGGGGTGGTGTTTGGAAGAGTATCCTCCGTGGGAATGGAGTGAGATGAGAATTTAGGCATTGTTAGAAGAGTGGGTGGTTGGATGTCTTGTGGGATGGTTGGTGGGATTCCAAAAGGATTCACAAATTCCGCAATCGGCACAATATCCTCCCAATTCTCTACACTTGGATGCTCAATATCTATCTCGTTACTTTCCCGAATTTCCCTTTCTTCAATTGAAGGTAAAAGCTCCTCCGTTGTGATAATCGGGTTTGAAGAAGAGCCTCTACTTGCGGTTT
The DNA here is from genome assembly GCA_022085475.1 of Heliosperma pusillum. NCBI lineage: Eukaryota > Viridiplantae > Streptophyta > Magnoliopsida > Caryophyllales > Caryophyllaceae > Heliosperma > Heliosperma pusillum. The sequence continues at coordinate 10,593 of JAIUZE010049551.1, forward strand.
TGAAGACTTTGCGAAGTCTCCTAAAGGTCCTTTCGATCTCGGGATCGATTGGAGGTTGATTCTTTGGGGGAGCTCGCCTGGGCATACAAGAAAACTAAATGTAAACGGTGAGAATGCCTTGAGAAACTAGGTTTCTCAAGACAAGAGGCAAAAAACTAAAGCAAACTAAAAACAATCAAATTAAACATACACCGTCCCCGGCAACGGCGCCATTTTGATGTAGTAAAAATAGTTGTGAAGTAGGGATGTCGATCTCAGGGACGGTTGTTGCTTAGAAATGATCTAAAGTCTACTAAAGTCTCTTGCAAGTCACAAGTAATTATGGGTTTTGGGTTTGTTGACTAAACTAAGGTAACAACAATTAAAAACAATTAAAAACGACAAAAGAAGTCTAAGACGAGAAAGATAATCAAGTAAGAATCAATAAAAGGAAGGTCTAGGATTGATGGGTTCAAATGGGTAATTCGGGTTCTAGTGAGTCGGGTTCATAGTTGATGGGTAGTCAAACTTGGGCGCGGTGGATTGAGACTCTCGAACTTACAATCCCTCCCATATACCGAACCAAGCTAGCTCTCGCGTACACACGGTCGATACACCAACTATATGCAAATCCTAACATATTCCGAGGCTATCGATCTTACGGAAATGTACGATAAACATGAATCATGCAAGATTGTCAAACAAGCATTTCATCAAACATATAGTATGCAAAAGTTGGAAGAAAGACAATTAATCAACAATTTAAACCCGACTAACAAAGATTAACCCTCATTAAAACCCATTATCCCCCACTAATCCTAGATAAAACACTACTCACTCATATTCAAAGGGAAATTAACATTCACTAAAGATTGCATAAGGAAATCAACAACAACATTAAACATTTCTAATTAACAATAAGTAGATAACGATAATTGAAATGAAAACTTAATTAAAGACAAGGTTAAGTAGAGAAATTATACCAACTTGGAGAAAGATTAGAACTTTGATATAAATACCAAGATTTCGTCACAAATCTTCGAATATAACCCGAGTTCATACACTAAACCAAGTTGAAATCACTAATTAACCGACTAATTAGCTTAATTAAGAAAGATTAATACAAGATTAAATACTAATTATATGAAAGTTTCAGATCTAGGGTTTCGTGCCCTTTAATTACATAAGAGGGTCTATATATAGGTTTACAAAATGAAGGAAAGATGGGCCTCGAGAAGCTTCATGGACTGACAAAGTCACGACCGTGAAATGGGTTTCACGGTCGTGAAACACGTCTCACGACCGTGAAACTCCATTTCACGGTCGTGAAAGAGTTGGCAGAGCAAGGTCATGTTTCACTGACAAGTCACGACCGTGAAGTTCATTTCACGACCGTGACATAGGTTTCACGACCGTGAGATGAGTTTCACGGCCGTGAAACCAAATCCACGATAATCAAGCTTCTTGGGCATGCATCTCACGACCGTGAGATCCCATTTCACGACCGTGAGATGGTCATTCTCCTTCTTCCTTCGCTTGACTTTGTTGTTTCCTTCTCGGTTTCGCTTGCCTTGACTCGGGAGGGCTTTGGCGCATCGAGTAGGGCCCCCAAGGGTATGTGGGGCCCCCAAGGTGTGCCGTGGGTCCTCCGAATGATTCACCTTCTTCTTTGTTGATCAAAAGTAGGTAGAAATCGCCTCAATTGACGATTTACCTACAAAAACACGATAAAAACAAGAAATATGCTAGAAGAAGGTAAAACACGTAGAAACGCTCCTAGGGAGCGTTAAAGGCGAACAAAACGAGATGAAATGGGGTGAAAATGTGGGGTGAAATGA